>NQII01009882.1:0-45102 GCA_002778355.1 Clitarchus hookeri
TGTATAATCTGATTACTTACATTCATAGTTAACTTCTTGCACTTGCATTTCATCAACAATAATTTATTTGCCGAATTCCAAAAACTATGCTACTTTTGCGTAGCATAATTGCCTTGATATGCTACATGCTACAGACACCTGAAATTGTGCTACATGTAGCATAATTATGCTACAGTTGGCAACACTTTTTTAACGTGAACAGGGAAGACANACTTTTTTAACATGAACAGGGAAGACAGGTGAAATGTGATTGGTTGGAACATTTTTAAACTGGGTAAGTTTTAAGTGAAAACGGATTTCATACTAATTAGAAAATTTATTACGCATTATTTCACACAACTCATAAATTTAAAATAATAAAGGTTTTAAACTTTGAAAAACATTGATTAGATAAAGTAAACAAAATTACAAGATGACACGTTAAACAATAATTTTATTGATTCACTGCCAATTGGTCTTTAAAAAAATTTGCCTGATTGCCAATGTTAATCCAACAGTTGTTTTCTATTTGGAAATAAACTTTTCACATCCATTTTTTTCCCCGCATTATGTTTAATATAAAATGGTTCGTAATAATTAGCCAAAGACATTGGCTACAAATGTAAAATTATGTTGATCAAAAACGCTGTAATGTTATAATAAAAGTTATTTCACTGTCATAAAAATAGCTTCCAGGGTTTAAATAAATAAAGATGAGGCATGGTCGCAACAATAGAATTATTTGTCTTACGATCTTGAGTGGAGTGATCAGAAACAATGATCGCAATTTTGAACATGTGTCGTGCTCTACAACATGGAGGTTAGAAGTTTAGGGTGTAGTCATGTAACGACGACGTGAACCGTTTTGGTGAAGTCGAAATTTGTGANAACCTTTTTGGTGAAGCCGAAATTTGTGACGGACACCTTTCTTTTTCTTACTAAAACACAGCGTTATCGTATTGACGACAGCTCTTTTAGTTTCATGAACCGAACTGCTTGCAAGAATTTTCCTAATGTGTTAGCCCATATGCTATACAAACCGTGATTGAACATGCATTTACAAATATGTGTTTGTATTACAGCCCTACATTTTTCTGTGCATGGCAATAGTTTCATGGGCCTAAATATATTCCATATTTTCTATTCATCTTTATGGAATTAGCTGTTTATATGATTGCTTCACTGACTCGGATAAATAAACTAAACTTTGTGGGAAATTAAGTTTTCCATAGNGCAATAGTTTCATGGGCCTAAATATATTCCATATTTTCGATTCATCTTTATGCAATTAGCTGTTTATATGATTGCTTCACTGACTCGGATAAATAAACTAAACTTTGTGGGAAATTAAGTTTTCCATAGAAAGAGTTACTGGAGTCAATTGGTAATAAGTGAAAATGTTTAAACAGTAAATTTACAGGGCGCCAGGCCGTGAATATGCGCACCACCACACAGTAGGCAGAGACTCTAAGAGGGTGTAACCGCCATGTGGTTACTTATTAGAAACTTTTACATACTTCCCCTTACTCTTCTGTTCTGTGGTTGGTCGCAGAACTCACCTTACACTGTAACACAGCTAGGAAGGTGGTAGACTACACAAACAGAGTCGACCACATGCTCGTTAGAATCGGATACCTACCAGCATGTAATTAACCAAAAAGTTATACATTATCACTTCAGGTGGGGCACAGGAGTACACACCAAAACAAATACTTAAAATTAACAAAACTCTTTAAATCACAGAGGCGTGCACAGGAGGACACGAACAAGGAACTTATAAAAAGAAAATACTTTAAATTAACACACAATTGGATTATCCCTCGTGAGCCCTCGTGGGCTTCGGCACACATGCAACACACACCAGCTGCATCACAAACATCATNAAAAAGAAAATACTTTAAATTAACACACAATTGGATTATCCCTCGTGAGCCCTCGTGGGCTTCGGCACACACGCAACACACACCAGCTGCATCACAAACATCATTCTCGTGTGCGAGAGACCCGTGGGGGCCTTATGCTAGCAGAGGGACGAGGTCGGGTGACACGAGTTGGTATATTTTATTTTTGTTTAGTTAATCGGTAAACATTTGTGGCAAATTACTGATATAAAGTTGCACATTAAAGGCCCTTTCACACATCAAATATGTATTGAATTGAATTACTTAAATTCAATTTAATGAACCAAAAATTTACTTTATTTGCCTTTAAGTGAANACACACACCAGCTGCATCACAAACATCATTCTCGTGTGCGAGAGACCCGTGGGGGCCTTATGCTAGCAGAGGGACGAGGTCGGGTGACACGAGTTGGTATATTTTATTTTTGTTTAGTTAATCGGTAAACTTTGTGGCAAATTACTGATATAAAGTTGCACATTAAAGGCCCTTTCACACGTCAAATATGTATTGAATTGAATTACTTAAATTCAATTTAATGAACCAAAAATTTACTTTATTTGCCTTTAAGTGAATTGCATTCAATGTGCTTTGAAGCCTCCATGTGAAAATTTACCATAAACTTTTAATAAAACCAGTTTTAAAAATTAAAAATACAAAAAGTAAATTTTTATATTAGATACNCAATTTAATGAACCAAAAATTTACTTTATTTGCCTTTAAGTGAATTGCATTCAATGTGCTTTGAAGCCTCCATGTAAAAATTTACCATAAACTTTTAATAAAACCAGTTTTAAAAATTAAAAATACAAAAAGTAAATTTTTATATTAGATACNAAAATTTACCATAAACTTTTAATAAAACCAGTTTTAAAAATTAAAAATACAAAAAGTAAATTTTTATATTAGATACTACTCATGGACTTAAACCACAACAAATTCTCGTCATATTTTTGTATATTTTCTCTTTAAAAAATGTGTCCTNGATACTACTCATGGACTTAAACCACAACAAATTCTCGTCATATTTTTGTATATTTTCTCTTTAAAAAATGTGTCCTTATTTTCCAACAACTTAAAACAATGAGCATCTACTTTAAACGTGTGCACATGACTCTATTATGAGATTACTNGTCCTTATTTTCCAACAACTTAAAACAATGAGCATCTACTTTAAACGTGTGCACATGACTCTATTATGAGATTACTCCGTAAATATGACGGTCTTTTCGACGTTCTTTGATAACTTTAAATGGATTCAAGAAAATATAGAATATGTTAAAAACTAAAATCTTGAAGGAAAATTAGAAATCCAAGGTTTTGAAAGAGAAAGTTGCCGCGATTGTGACTTTTTTTTATGTAATATAGTATTCAATGAATTGAATTCAACCTACAAGCATATTTCAAGGTGTCTGCAAGCTTACCATTAGCAACAACGTGCCAGTCATGAGAAATTAGGCTTGAATCGAGCTTGAATAACACATGGTGAATCAAGCTTTCTCGAAAAGGCAACTTCAAATCAGATGGCAAGCTTTCTGCAAGCTTACATTCTCTCTGGAATGTCAGTAGAAGTTATGCCGCAATACTTAGTTAAAAAGGCAGGAACCTCTGAAAAGTGAATGCAGTAACTTATAAGGCGGAGAAGCAGCCTGGCACATGAAGAAATCACAATGTGAAGTCTGTATGTATTTGTTTCATGTGAGAAACCCTTTTACATGGCAATTAAGTCATTACAGTAGTTCGNAATACTTAGTTAAAAAGGCAGGAACCTCTGAAAAGTGAATGCAGTAACTTATAAGGCGGAGAAGCAGCCTGGCACATGAAGAAATCACAATGTGAAGTCTGTATGTATTTGTTTCATGTGAGAAACCCTTTTACATGGCAATTAAGTCATTACAGTAGTTCGGGCATGCTGCCAGATGGAGCTGTAGAAAAATTAGCATGGAGCTCAAGTGAGAAACTTACATTAAAATTACATCCTTNTGTATGTATTTGTTTCATGTGAGAAACCCTTTTACATGGCAATTAAGTCATTACAGTAGTTCGGGCATGCTGCCATATGGATCTGTAGAAAAATTAGCATGGAGCTCAAGTGAGAAACTTACATAAAAATTACATCCTTAGGTGTGCACAAGCCAGCAGAGACGAGTGGCCACTACCCCCAGTGGCAAACAAAGTAAATTAAATTCCAAGAAATTGTCTGCAAGGGAAACTAAGTGGTTGATATGGAAAATCGTGAAGTGCCCGGGAGCTGCAAGATGCACTATCACCCACTGTCCGCTCCCATACTGGAATGCCGATCATAACAGCAGCCTGTTAGAAGCCTGGGTAGACTGGTGCCAATTTCTTAAACACCAACCGGAAACATTAACAAAAACAATGTAATGTTGCCTGAGCGGTCAGGGATAGTAATGTGGATGTCGTCCAGCGACTATGTTAAGATAAGTCAGAATATTACACAATATGCCTCTTTAGAATAGAATGGGCGCAAGTTCACTGGGTGAGTACGAAATTACAGTTCTCAGGATCGTGGGTCAAACGACCACGTGGCTGTATCCCCTGACACACACTGTACAAATTTACAGGAAAACGTAATATATAGCTGGGGTATTCAGACTCCCCAGCACTCCATAACATTATATTTTATCTTATAAATGAAGGATGTCTCCTTGAGGCATCGATGACTTCCTGGATAGGGCCAGGGCCGGAAATAGACCACAAAATTCAGTTAGCTCAAGAAAATTTTATTGCTTAATAGTGTACACAGCTACATGTATGCAATACAAATTAAAGCGGACCTAACTCAAAAGGCCTGCCAGCGGCCGTTNAAGATAAGTCAGAATATTACACAATATGCCTCTTTAGAATAGAATGGGCGCAAGTTCACTGGGTGAGTACGAAATTACAGTTCTCAGGATCGTGGGTCAAACGACCACGTGGCTGTATCCCCTGACNCAAGTTCACTGGGTGAGTACGAAATTACAGTTCTCAGGATCGTGGGTCAAACGACCACGTGGCTGTATCCCCTGACACACTGTACAAACACAGCTCAATATATTTTTTATTTGTATATTTTTTCTGTCGGCATAATTTATATTTACAATACCTGAGGACCAGTGTGATTCAACACATGTCGTTAAGGAATACTTTCACATTTTGGTTTTAATAATGTCATGACAAACTCAATGTCATGACTACTAGTATATTTATTATTTTATTCATAAATAACAATAGAGGCAACTTTTGCGAAACTAAGGCATTTAAAAATGATCTACCTTNATATTTATTATTTTATTCATAAATAACAATAGAGGCAACTTTTGCGAAACTAAGGCATTTAAAAATGATCTACCTTTTTTATTTTAATGGTTTGAAATCAATAACTGAAAATACAAAACATAGATATAAGTTGGAAAAATAGGGGAAGAATTTAGTAACAATTCTAGCTCATCACTTACTTGGTAACTATGTTTTATCCTGCAAGATCTTGGCAAACTGTTGTTATGGACTGTTTGAACTGGAGCAAAAATATTGTGGTCTGTTTGACTGTAATATTTATACCATTTTATTTTATTATTTTTCATGGCCGAAATAGTTTGGTAAAATGTTAACACTGGAAATAACAGACCGAAAAGGGTTTTAAAATTTAATTGCAAACTTTCATTTCGAAAAAAATACGAAAACATGGGATTTTTTTGGTATAAAATCTATTTATTTATATGGTGCATATAAAGACAAATTAATCCTATGAAATAAATTAAATGAACTTTTTATTGCTGTTGTTGATTAACGCAGAGGCAGTTCGTGAGGCGCTTTGTTATGAAACTGGCAATTTCGGGATTGAAGTTGGAAAATTGGCTGCAAGTATGGGCTGAGTGATCTCGGCAACGATGTNTATGAAACTGGCAATTTCGGGATTGAAGTTGGAAAATTGGCTGCAAGTATGGGCTGAGTGATCTCGGCAACGATGTTTGGACTAGACTGTGATCTTATAAGCGTACAGTCAATACTATATTTGACACACAGACGCTTGAACACTTTTAAGTATGCAAGAGGACGCTGTGATGTGTGACTGCCGACACTTAGGCTGCCAGTCCACGATGAATACCTGACATGATCATGCTATGTGTAGGGTGTTCATGATAAACTGAGCATTTTTGAAAGCCTTGACTGAGATCTACTTCTCTGGTCAAAAACACAGCAAGGTAGGACACATTTAAATTTTAATCGTCGTAAGCCACGGACCCTCTGACTTTATTCATGCACCAATTAAACATAACTGTAAAATCTGTTAAATTGTTAAAAATGTAAATACAGNGGACCCTCTGACTTTATTCATGCACCAATTAAACATAACTGTAAAATCTGTTAAATTGTTAAAAATGTAAATACATTATGTTAACAAAAAGCCAATTCTACTCTGGTCTGCATAAAACAGACAGAAAAGTAAATTTTATTTAATTCACCGGACAAGTGTAAAAGGTACACTTTAAATACAACATTAATATTTGGGACTACTTTTTGTATTTCACTGCCAACGTAACTGGGAACATGCCAGTCAGTGTATCTATTAAAATACATGCTGTTACGGGGTGGTGANTGACTGAGATCTACTTCTCTGGTCATTTTGTGTCGTTCCATCCTGTGTAAATTTAAAATTAGCAGCATTGCCACGAACCCTCTGACTTTATTCATGCACCAATATTTGTATTGACATTTTAGACAATTTAACAATTTTTACATTTATGTCAATGTTAACAAAAAGCCAATTCTACTCTGGTCTGCATAAAACAGACAGAAAAGATTTAAAATAAATTAAGTGGCCACAAGTGTAAAAGGTACACTTTAAATACAACATTAATATTTGGGACTACTTTTCGTATTTCACTGCCAACGTAACTGGGTTGTACGGTCAGTCACATAGATAATTTTATGTACGACAATGCCCCACCTGATTTTTTCCATAGGTTGATTTCTGAAGTGCTCAATTTACCGTGAACCACCTATAGTGTATCATGACGATGGGTGTTCACCTGGAAGGCATGCTAGGCAGGATGAATACATGCAGTGGTTTGCCGCTACCTTCTGCAAAATGTGGTTAAGGGAACATTATGCATAGTCATGGACAAGAAAAGGGAATATACCATGAGAAGAGGAACTGTTGTTAGTGGAAACTAATTGGTCCGTCGGCAGGTGCAGCGACCATCACATACTCGTTTACATATGAGACAGCCACACATTATCTAGTACAAATTTTAAAATTGTTCTCAGGTAAAACTTCACTTTTTAGACAGCTATCACCTGTTTGCGCTAAAATTTCAAATCTGGACTGAAATTGAATCAAGAACAAAGGTGTAGTGAGGTAGGAGAGTAATATACAGTGTTCATGGTAAAGTGAGCACTTTTTAAGGCAGTGCTTAAAAGTTCCTTTCAGTTTTGTATCTTTCGGACATGAAGAGGATTTAAAGAAATATTAAAATAAAAGAATATATAAATTTTAAAATATTACTAAAGACAGTGACAGAAGTACATGTAATTTTATTTTATCTTTGCAGAAGTCTATTATAAATGTATTAGTTTATTGGCACCTCAGAGAAATGNAAGTACATGTAATTTTATTTTATCTTTGCAGAAGTCTATTATAAATGTATTAGTTTATTGGCACCTCAGAGAAATGAACTTTTGATATTTTATGAATTCAAACACTATAGTCCTTTACTGATTAACTTAAGACTCTTTTCCGGGCTATTAGCTTTTTGTGTGAACCCTGGGACTCTCAAACCAGACACGATGAAAGGCAGCCCATCATAAATTTTGTCAGTCGATTTTCCTGTTCAATTTTGCCATGACTGCCCATCATAAGACTAGGAGAGGTGTAGAGAGGCGCCTCAAAGTTATGTAAATGTCTGTGGACAAACAAGAGTCCTGAAACATCTGCTTTTAGACTTTGAGTGGTTTATTTTCAACTGATGCTGCCAACTCCGCTTTGGACACGTGAGTATTTCCAAGGACTTACGTGATGGTTTTNTAAGACTAGGAGAGGTGTAGAGAGGCGCCTCAAAGTTATGTAAATGTCTGTGGACAAACAAGAGTCCTGAAACATCTGCTTTTAGACTTTGAGTGGTTTATTTTCAACTGATGCTGCCAACTCCGCTTTGGACACGTGAGTATTTCCAAGGACTTACGTGATGGTTTTGTCTTCATCCACCAGTGAATTTCTGTTGAATGCCAGGAATTAATCATTTTCTGGAACTTATTAATAATAATTTTGTTTTAAAATCTTTCAGTTTTCGTCTACCAAGAACATACCAGAGGTCTGAGGTCTTGTAACTTAACTATATCATGCACGCTAGTAGAGGTGTACTAATTTCCTGCATCTTAATTTGAGACTTTGATCAATTTTACTCAAGCCAGAAATTCCAGTATTAATTATTTTGTCAGGTAATTTGAAATTTAATATGGATCACAAAAGAGAGGTGATAGTTAAATTTATTGAAAAGTTTTAATTTTGCCTGACTCAATTTTAATTTCAATTGCACTAATTTTGATTGAATCTTATTTTAATTTTCACAGTAATTTTTCTTTTCCACATTTTGCTACCAAGCCAGTTTTACGTTAAATAAAATAATTCTACGGTAATTATCTAGTTTAGGGGCTTTTCTGAAAATAAAAAAAACTCCAGAAAGTGGTATATTTTGACTCTACTAATAACCATCTTGTGCTTATATAACCCCCGTATCCTTTAAAATAAGTACAACATATTTTAAAAAATTGAACAAGTTTGTAAGGTGACTGTTTCTGACAGTTTGTTTACGTTTTGAACGAAACGTTTTATGCCAACAAAAGTTGCATTAACGGGTTCTGCATAGCTTACCTTGTTGATATTCAAGACGGCGTAATGTTAAAATAAGTAGAACATATTTAAATAAATCGTGAAAGTTGATGTTTACTCCTATTAACGTCAGCCGCCATTAATAATGGCTGCGCATTGCATATTCACGCAATCTACCGAGCGCATAAATCATCACGGGTCATACGTTAGTATGCATGCAGGCAGCGGTCGTGGTCAGTTCAATGGTGCTTCGTTCGTGATTTAAAACGGAAAAAAAGCAAGCAAGACTACGTTTCTGCGTTATATTAGCCTATTAACGAGTGCTTCTGTATATATATTCGGCTGTAAATGAGTGTTTCAGTGCGTTATATTCGCGTATGTGGTGCTTCGTGAAAACTGTGATTTCATCTAGTGATCTGACGTTGAATGGGCCATTGACAAGAGTATGTACAACCCGCCTACATTGGTGAGTGCATTTATATTATTTGTGTGGGTTTTACGTTCCTTTAAATCCCTAAAATCCTAAATTCGTAGTTTAGTGTGAAACCCACAAATTCTATCCGGTAGCTTAACGTGCAAATGTAGTTATATTACGTAAGTCAAACAAGGCTTTTCCCGGACGTTTATACAGCACAATTTCACATTCTTTCTATACTAACCTTGGAGTATTCGTAGGTAACGCAGAACATGACTATAGTAGCGTCGTTAACGTATGACTAATTGTATAATATCTGCCCACCTAACCCCACGATGGGTGAATCACTATTTTACATTTTTAAACTAACCTAGGATTGTAGCGATTTTAACTNGTCTATAGAGTTTATGGCCCCCACGTTAGTAGTGCAAGGTCAAACGTGACATTTTGTGTTATTTTTTAGTACACACTGACTGTTAGTTTGAATTCTATGCAGAAAATGCCATTAAAGACACTGGCAATTTTTAGCTGTGAACATTGGCAAAAGGTATTACGTATAGATCACTTTGATTTAAATTTGNATTAAAGACACTGGCAATTTTTAGCTGTGAACATTGGCAAAAGGTATTACGTATAGATCACTTTGATTTAAATTTGCAAACCAAAAATGTTAACAGATTGTATATGAGTAGTACGGCATTCTTCAAAAAATTTACTGGATAGAAGACCATGACAAAGAAATACNTGTTAACAGATTGTATATGAGTAGTACGGCATTCTTCAAAAAATTTACTGGATAGAAGACCATGACAAAGAAATACAAATCATTTAAAAGAAATAATTTTATGCACTAAATATGCAAGTTCTTTCACTGATATTGTTTTGTATATGATGCGTACCAACATTTGTATATGTACTTGAAAAGATTGATGAACTACCAACAACCAGTTCTGGAGATTTATCTACGTCTAATGTGGAGTCAACATCTGAACTCTGTTTGTCAGCAGACAGGGATTCAAGGCATCAAAGTGATTCAAAAGAAGATGCAGAGGAGCCTTGGGAACTGTCCTTCACCATCACATCTGTTACAGTCACTTGCAGTGGAATATTCTCCAAAGTCTTGTGTTGCTCTGTTGACAGCNCTGTCCCTAAGTTCCGTAGTTTCACTAAGTTTTCTCGATGCAGAGGAGCCTTGGGAACTGTCCTTCACCATCACATTTGTTACAGTCACTTGCAGTTGAATATTCTCCAAAGTCTTGTGTTGCTCTGTTGACAGCGACGAGACAGCAGAATCCTCACCCGGTTCCCTTGGTTGAGAAGAGATGCAACTGCTGCTTGTCAGTTCTGCATTTGCCTCATGTGTCACAGATACGTGCACCTGCTCTTTAACATGTGTGGGGGAGTACATCTTCTGCAACTTCTCATAATGCAATCCGTCCTGCAAAATACAGCAATACATTACTACTCAAAATTTTGAAAGTCATAAAATATAATTATTTACAAGACAGCTATTGCAATTAACCTGTCACTGTTATTACAAAATACTGTCAAAAGTTACATTTCAAGTTCCACTAGCTCTCCCAGAATATTTCCATATATAAAATGGAAAGTAGTAAATTATCAGTTCCAATATTTTATCAATTCTGAACCCCGATTCTGTCAAAGTACTCATCAATTCTCAATTTGATTTAGAATTCTACTGAATTATTACAGTGTAGCCAAAAAAGCTGAAAAAAAATTAAAATACAATATATAAGGGAGGCAGAAACCGTTCAGATGCATTGATATCCTATAGCATCAAAGATTTAATAATTCCTTTTCCACCGCATATGACCAAAGTTTAGTAAGCCTATGCCTTTCTATGTTCCCCTATGAAATATATTATTATAAAGGAAATGTAAACTCTTGATACTGCTGTTGTACATCTAAATAAAATACATAAAAAGTTCATAGGTGGACCTAGAATTTTGCCAGAATTAATTGTGAATATTACATTAGCTTAAACATCTCAAAACAAAAATAACGAACTGCGTATTTAAACAAGATTTGTGTATAATATTACAACATAAAAAATATTATAATGGGATTTACGTATAATATTGCACCATGAAAAATATTAGGAGAACACATTACTGCCGTTAACATGACATTCGCGCCGATAAGTCCAGAACATAAGGCCCCATCCACAATTGAATTTGGGTTAAACAAAATTAATTACAGCATAACAAGTGAAACCATCCGTCCGCAATCAACGTTAACGTAAAAGAAAAAAACCCTTGTCTAAACAATTAGAAAAGAGCAAACAAATAAGAAATAATTTTTAAAGCANCATGTGTGGGGGAGTACATCTTCTGCAACTTCTCATAATGCAATCGGTCCTGCAAAATACAGCAATACATTATTACTCAAAATTTTGAAAGTCATAAAATATAATTATTTACAAGACAGCTATTGCAATTAACCTGTCACTGTTATTACAAAATACTGTCAAAAGTTACATTTCAAGTTCCACTAGCTCTCCCAGAATATTTTCATATGTAAAATGGAAAGTAGTAAATTATCAGTTCCAATATTTTATCAATTCTGAACCCCGATTCTGTCAAAGTACTCATCAATTCTCAATTTGATTTAGAATTCTACTGAATTATTACAGTGTAGCCAAAAAAGCTGAAAAAAAATTAAAAAACAATATATAAGGGAGGCAGAAACCGTTCAGATGCATTGATATCCTATAGCATCAAAGATTTAATAATTCCTTTTCCACCGCATATGACCAAAGTTTAGTAAGCCTTTGCCTTTCTATGTTCCCCCATGAAATATATTATTATAAAGGAAATGTAAACTCTTCATACTGCTGTTGAACATCTAAATAAAATACATAAAAAGTTCATAGGTGGACTAGAATTTTGTCAGAATTAATTGTGAATATTACATTAACCTAAACATCTCAAAACTAAAATAACGAACTGCTTATTTAAACAAGATTTATGTATAATATTACAACATAAAAAATATTCTAATAAGATTTACGTATAATATTGCACCATGAAAAATATTAGAACACATTACTGCCGTAACATGACATTCGCGCTGATAAGTTGTAAGGTAAACATACAATCCAGAACATAAGGCCACATCCACAATTGAATTTGGGTTCAATAAAATTAATTACTGCATAACAAGTGGAACCATCTGTCCACAATCAGCGTTAATGTAAAAGAAAAAAAAAACCCTTGTCTGAACAATTACAAAAGAACAAACAAATAGGAAATAATTTTTACCAGCACAAGAAATTTTACACGTATAAGTTGGCTATCTTGATTACAGCAGTTTTTATGAAGCATTACATTATCATTGGCGAGCATTAAAAACTTGGCTTAATATACTTCAACATGAACATCTTAATGTCAAGCTACGCAAATAACACCAAGTCAGTCACGCCAAATACTAGTTGTGGATGTTGCCAATTAAAATACAGGTATGCTACACATTATGTGTGTGCCATGTCAATTGTGGACACGGCCAAAACAAACGCATACAACATTCTTGAAATGCCCAATAATTGTGGAGCAACATTGAACATGAAAACATTTATTCACTACTTTCATCTTTAAGGCTAGTTATACAGTAATGAATGGGTAAGAAAATGGACACTATAGATGGAAGTCACTTTTAATCAATAATAACTGCATACATATTGCAATGAACAAATATGGATCATTCCTGATTCACTGCAAAAATTTTAATTGTTGAGTATGTTACAATTCCCGTACCATGTNATGAACAAATATGGATCATTCCTGATTCACTGCAAAAATTTTAATTGTTGAGTATGTTACAATTCCCGTACCATGTTTGTAGAACAGGCCTAACAGTCATATGTTTATGTTCAGCCATTTTGTAAAAACAAAAGAAAATACACGACTGGCTCAGAGCTGCTAATAAAAATTACCTTAGCATAAACCTGCTCCAGAAAAATAAAATAGCTGCACCAGTACATAAAATAGAAATATTAGAGGGTTATATTTTAAGTGGATTTTATATTATAACCGTAAAACCCTAATGCTACGCACNCATAAAATAGAAATATTAGAGGGTTATATTTTAAGTGGATTTTATATTATAACCGTAAAACCCTAATGCTACGCACTACATGCTGCCAATAAGAGAGAACACATTTTTTTGGTACTAATGTAGGCTATGTGACGGCAACTTAATATTTTGTATACAATGGCCTTAACTTAGAAGTATGGCTATGGTATTGCCAGACAATTAATGAATTGACTATTATANTGGCCTTAACTTAGAAGTATGGCTATGGTATTGCCAGACAATTAATGAATTGACTATTATAAATTCACTTTACTGCTAACAAAACATGTATTTTGTGCTGCAAGTCTTGGTTCTTTGATTCCAATTACACTAGTCAACATGATTTTTTTCACAAGGAAACTGAATAGCGACCCTAGTCCAGTTTTTAAAGGCTGAATTCAAATATGTTATCAGATTTCTTCCATCAGACATAGTTTTCTTGTGACAGTCATTTTCGCATAATATACTTCTGTATGACGCTACTCGCTCCCTGTGAGATACAGGGCGGGTTCTTGGACATCAACATNATTTTCGCATAATATACTTCTGTATGACGCTACTCGCTCCCTGTGAGATACAGGGCGGGTTCTTGGACATCAACATCAACCAGATGAGTGGCGATTGTTCATAGACTCATCAAAAGTTAGTTTGAAGGCTGTACTACTGCTTAATGGGATTGAGTTACCATCAATACCTGTCGTGCATGCCAGTGATATGAAAGAAACATGTGAAAATATGAAATTGTTGTTAGAAAAAAATAACTATACTTAATATAACTCGAATATCTGTGGTGATTTGAAGGTCATAGATTTATTGTTAGGTTTGCATCTTGGATACATAAAATTCTGCTGTTTTTTGTGTGAATGGGACAGCAAGGATAGGAAGTCGCACTACATGAAGAAACAATGGCCTAAACGTAAATCTCTTATTCCTGGGCATAAAAATGTAACAAATACCCCATTAGTGGATCCCGAAAAGGTGTATTTACCTCCCCTGCATATACAACTGGGGCTTATAAAAATTTTTGTAAAAGCAATGGATAAAAGTTCTACTGCATTTATGTATCTGAAATCTAAATTTTCTAAAATAAGCGATGCTAAATTGAAGGAAGGAATATTTATAGGGCCGCAAATAAGATCACTAATATCGGATGATGAACATTTTGAGGAACTGTTACATCCACCGGAAAAAGCAGCGTGGAAATCATACAAAAATATCTGTTGTGGATTTCTTGGCAATAATAAAGAAGAAAACTATAGGGAAATAGTGAGTGATCTTCTGACGTCGTACGAAGGAATGGGCTGCAACATGTCTTTGAAAATTCACTTCTTGGACTCTCACCTAGACTCCTTCTCTGGAAACCTTGGGGCCATCTCTGATGAACATGGTGAGCATTTCCATCAGCAGATTTCTACTATGGAAAAGAGGTACCGAGGCAAATGGAGTCCCAATATGCTGGCCGACTACAGCTGGACCATGAAGTGAGACATCCCGAACGCAAAATATGGCCGAAAATCATCATATAAAACTTTTTAGGTATGCGTAAATTAGCAGTATATTTATTATTTAGTGTTTCGTAAGTACTAATTCTTTTAAAACTTTAAACATGTGCCAGAAAAAAACCCTGCCTGATGGAAAAAATCTGAGAACATATTTGAACTCAGCATGGTAAAGATAGTTATATTATGTTTATTTAGTCCTTGTGAAAGAAAAAAACCTTTTTTTTGTTGATCAGTGTTATTAGTGAATAATTGGTGGTGTTGAGGAATTGAAGAATTAAATTGATCAGTCCCTAATGAAAAGCATCATTGATTTTAAAATGATGCGCATGTTCAGAAGCATGAGCAGGAGTACAAGATCTGAAAGGGATCAATATCAATAACAAGTTGCTGATATAACTAATGAGCCTACTTTCCTCATTATGGGTGCAATTAATTTTTAAATAATTTCTTAAAAGCTTAGTTGGTAGGTAGGACAGGTCATCTCGTTGAAACAATATTATTATATCATATCATTTTATAGTTTTCAATCACACTGGGTACTTATTTCCAAAATGGCAGAAAATTAAAATATTTTTGGCACTATTTAACATATTGGGAACCACTACATCAATCAACAAAATTGGTACATTGATAATGCTTGACATAAGCATTGAATATAGAAAGTGATAATGTTAATGGTTTGCCATTTTGGAAGATAGTACAAAAATTTGGCATACATATACTACTATTGTAGGCCATGTTCATTTCTGCAATTTAAATGGCCAACACATTTTGAAAATGGCAGTAACATAAATTTTTGCAATATCTACCACATTGTTTAACCATTTTTGACCAAACTTGCTATGCTAAAAGCATCTTTTAAAGTACAAAATATGTCAATACAAATATTTTCTTGCCTGCCAATTTTTTTTAAGATGGTGCCATAAGAACATTAAAGTTTTAATGTCATATCTTGGGAAATAATAAACCTATTCCTTTCAAATTAGACACTCAAGTAAGACGACAGTCTGTCATGTTAAATGGCATGTTTAAGTAGAGAAGACTATTATTTTCAAAGTGGGCTATATCAACATTTTAAGACTACTAACTATGCTAAACTATGAAATCATCTAAAAAATATACACTTAACTTTGAATACTGAAAGTATCTATAACAATCTACTATAGTCTACTGCAGTCTACCCAGAACCTCTTTTGTATACCATTTTGTAAGATAGTGCCACACAAATAAATCACAATTTGTCATCTCTCAGGAAAGAAACACCTAATTCCTTCCAAATTTGGCAACCAAGTAGTGCTCAGGGAGGCCATGTAAAATGAAATATTTTAAGTAGGCCAAAAACTTATTTTCAAAATGGTGGCAATATAATTATTTTATTATAGTATTCTATATCTATGAATCTAAGAAACTAATTTCAACTTTACTTCGTATGTTTGCATTAAATATGTCTATACAGAGCCTCTTTTGTCCACCATTTTGTGAGATAATGCCACATAAATAAATTAAGTTTTGTTTTACCTTGGGAAACAATCAACAGATTCCAACCAAATTTGTTATACAAGAAATACTACTGAAGGCCAAGTAAATTGACATGTAAATTATGTCTGACAATTATTTTCAATATGGCTGCTACATGAATATTTTATTTTGATATGCTACATCTACAAAATAATGAAACCAATTTAAAATTACCTTTGTATGCTTGCAGTATTACAACAATAAAATATATCTACACAGATCCTTGTTTGTCTACCAATTTGTAAGGTAGTGCCACATCACTAAATAGTTTTTATATATATTTCGAGAAACAATCAACTTATTCCAACCTAAGTTGGCAGCACCATATGAATAATTTATCTTTTGTGTCTTATCTTGGGAAATATTTAACTGATACCCACCAAATTCCGAACTTTGTACACAAGTAGTTCTACAGCATACCATGTTCTAAGTGTGTCTGGTTTATTTACAGTATGACTGCCATATAAATCATTTATATAAGATTGTCATATGTATTTAATAATTTAACCAATTTCAATTAAACTTTGTGTGCTGAGAGTATCCATTAGAAGCATCAAATTNGTCATATGTATTTAATAATTTAACCAATTTCAATTAAACTTTGTGTGCTGAGAGTATCCATTAGAAGCATCAAATTACTTTATAGTGATAATCTTTTGATACTTCTTTGTGAGGTAGTGTAATGTGATAAAATGGAATATTTATGCCATACCATGGGAACCAATTATCTTATTCCCACCAAATTTTTCACGTAAGTAGTACTACAGTGGCCCACATAAACCTGCATTGTTTAAATGGTTAANATCTTATTCCCACCAAATTTTTCACGTAAGTAGTACTACAGTGGCCCACATAAACCTGCATTGTTTAAATGGTTAATACTTTTTTTTCTCCCAAAATGATGCACTGTAAATTATTTAGATAATTTAATCATATCTACTAAATAATTTGACAAATTTCAACCAAACTTTTTAAACTGAAAGTATCTATTAGATGCATCAGATATACCTATGGTCTGTCTCATAGAAGTTGGTGAGATTTGACAGTCAGTGAGTGGCAAATTGACATATACGTAACAAACAACGTGCCATTATCAAAATCCTGTATCAGATGATGCACTATTCTGAGTGCAATGCTGACGCACATCAGACATGCAGAAAATACGCGGATAAGAAAGCGTTCCTAGATGAATTAATACGTTTTATTTTAGGTGTTCACAAACCAGCTTTTATTAGTGTTACAAACTAAACTTTGTGCAAAAGTAGTAATTTATGTGTGTTCAAAATGAAACGGACATTAAAACAGTCCGTATTCAAATGAAATGCAACTTCAAACATTGGAAGATATTTTTATGTCGTACCGCCACTCCCCACACCTTCCATATATGCTGGCGCAGATTGTATGTATGGATGCAGTCATGGCTGGAAAGTAGGTAGAAATGTGCAACCTAGAGCTCTTAATGCACTTCTTGCCTTTCAAGATAACATTCACATAATAGAACATAAAAATACAGGTACACTCATTCTCGACATAATTCACAAAAAAAAGTGCTTATGTACCACTGCAAGTACCATCTTTATGCAGATGACCTACAAATATACAGCTCTTCTAAAGTAGCCAAAATAAATGTGACACTTGGACACTTAAATCAGGAACTGAGATATACTTTCAAGCCACTGTTATTGCTGCAAAGAAGCCCTTCTTTTTCCCAGCAGAAATATATACATTCATTAAAAAAAGCAAACGTAACCATCATATCAGAGGTTCTCCGACTAAAATAATATCCATACTGCCAATTAAAACACAAGGTTTTGCTCTGTGATTTATGGTGTCCGCATAAAGAGCATGGAATAGGCTGCCAGACAGAATGCAAACTGCAACACTGACAGTCACATTTAACAATTGTGTCTCATTGCTGGAATAGCCAGTGTGTCATGCTCACCGGGTTTTACTACAGCTGAAAATCACAAACATCAACCGAGTGTCAATGCAAGTAGCACAGTTATTGTTTTCATTCCGGCGCAACTCTGGAAGTTTAGCAACGTAAAATTATTGATTTGCAGTGAGGCACAAAGAGTGATTGTGAAGTGTGAATGGGTTTGTTTATAAGCTAAAAGCACTGTGACTCGACTTGCATGTTCAGTAACTGAATGCCTGCTAGAAAAAACTTGACTCTAATAATGAGTTGATATTTGTGTGTTTGATTCAACTCGATTTTTCGAGTCTTGACCTATCACCAGGAATTTCTTATGTAATTTTGGCACACCTGGNGTGTGTTTGATTCAACTCGATTTTTCGAGTCTTGACCTATCACCAGGAATTTCTTATGTAATTTTGGCACACCTGACTCATGTTAACATAATGACATAAGTGTTACTGTCCCCTTCCAATTTAATATGTTGAACTTTATTCACCTACTATCTTGGGTTATTTTAGTTGGAAAATTAATGATTTCACAAGTCTTGGGGTTAGGTTAAGTTAAAGGAATCCATAGAAAAATTGAGGGGGTAAAATGCATGGTTTTTATTGCATTTTACATTATATATATATATATATATATATAAAATTAACTTTGTGGCCTGTAGGTACCATGGAAACAAATATTTGCATTCAATTTGAATTTGCCTGAATAGTTACTATTTGCTTCGCACTTCAATTCGAAATGGGAAATAAAGATTCATACATGCCAAAAAATTTGTAATCAAATATATAGGCTTTCAGTAACTTAATAACCATCTTCCATCATACTGATATTGTAATTTATATTTTCCGAACTTGTGTTACTTTCAATTTTGTTAGCTTTCTATCACTAACATTTGCTACCTTTTGTTAGCATTGTTCTTAATATTGCCAATTTTCTACAGCATTCATACACTGGAGAGCCAGAAAAACTGGTATAGGCGTGCGTATGCAAATAACAGAGGTATGGAACCAATCAGAGTAACGTGATGCGGTCGGCAGCGCCTATATAAGACAACAAGCGTCTGGTAAAGTTGCTAGATCAGTTACTGCTGCTACAATGGCAGGTTATCAAGATTTAAGTGAGTTTGAAAGTGGAGTTATAGTCGGCGCATGAGAGATGGGAAATAGCATCTCCGAGATAGCAATAAAATTTGGATTTTCGCGTACGACCATTTCACGAGTGTACCGTGAATATCGGGAATCCGGTAAAACATGAAATCTTTGACATCGCTGCGGCCGGAAAAAGAACATGAACGAACGGGACAAATGACGACTGACGAGAATCATTAAACGTGACAGACGTGCAACCCTTTCTCAAATTGGCAGAGATTTCAATGCTGGGGCATCATCAAGTGCCAGCGTGCGAACTATTCAACGGACCATCATTGATACGGGTTTCCGAGCCGAAGGCCCACTCGTGTACCATTATTGACTGCACGACACAAAGCTTTTTCGCCTCGCCTGGGCCCGCCAACACCGCCATTAGACTGTTGATGACTGGAAACACTTCGCCTGGTCTGACGAGTCTCGTTTCTAATTGTATCGGGCGGATGGACGTGTACGGGTATGGAGACATCCTCAAGAATCCATGGACCCTACGTGTCAACATGGGACTGTTCAAGCTGGTGAAGGCTCTGTCATGGTATGGGGCGTGTGCAGTTGGCGTGAAATGGGACCCCTGATACGTCTAGATACGACTCTGAAAGGTGACAGATATATAAGCATCCTGTCCGATCGCCTGCACCCATTCATGTCCATTGTGCATTCCGACGGACGTGGACTATTCCAGCAGGACAATGCGACACCCCACACGTCGAGAGTTGCTACAGAGTGGCTCCAGGAACACTCTTCTGACTTTAGACACTTCCATTGGCCACCTAAATCACCAGACATGGACATTATTGAGCATATCTGGGATGCCTTGAAACGTGCTGTTCAGAAGAGATCTCCACCACCTCGCACTCCTATGGATTTGTGGACTGCCCTGCAGGATTCANTTCAGAAGAGATCTCCACCACCTCGCACTCCTATGGATTTGTGGACTGCCCTGCAGGATTCATGGTGTGAATTGTTTCCTGCATACCTTCAGACATTAGTCGAGTCCATGCCAAGTCGTCTTGCGGCACTTCGGCGTGCTCGCGGGGGTCCTACACGATATTAGGCAGGCGTCAACAGTTTTAGTTCCTCCGGCACAGTTTTAGTGTGTACAGCTAAGTTTAGTTAACGTGTCAGTTACGATAACGTGTTGAGAGCAGGACACAGCGCAGTTTTGGATGACACTGCTGGCAGATGCCGGATGCCGTGCCCTTATCTTAGGAGAAAGGGGGCGATAGGCCTGCATAATAAATACTAGTGGTGTCTATCGCCCAAAAAAAAAAAGTAACCAACCGTCGGAGAAGACGCATCGGGCGTGAAGAATTTCACCCACACCGGCAAGCACCCGTGACCGTAAAATCTTTTTTTCACATTTCTTTTCGGTTTAACTTAACCTAAATTCTATCAAATTATTTCCGTCGGTGTGGGAGATCGTTAGGGTGCCAGGAGGGAACGAACATCCCTCCTGCCTTCGTAACTTAGTCTTGCAAAGCAAGTTTTGAGGCATTAATAATCTGTAAACGACTGTGGCGCTGGTCTGTACTTGTATATTTATCTCTGAACGGTTCGTACTCTGCATACTGGAAATTTGTATGTGAACTGTGTCATTCAAATGATAAATAAAGTATAGAACAAAATACGCTGGAACTTGAACTTATTTCTTAATTAATCGGCATCAAGTGCACTGAGTCCTGTGTTCAACCTTTGAGCAAGCCGTGGCAACGTAACATCTGCAGTGTAAACTGCCCGAATGTTACAACCTATTACCAACGGTACACAAGGACAACCAGAAAACCTACAAGCTATTACTCTTTACTTCCAGTACACAAATGTGACCAGAACAGACCAGGTGTGTGCGACGTGCCAAATAAATACAAGAAATACGGCTTCTTAGTTTGAAGTGAAAACTGGGGAGTTCAGTACCAGTACGTAATGATAAAAGTATTGTTTTGAAAAGGCAGTGACCCATTGAAGTGTGATTAGATGGTTGGTCAGCTCCCCCGAATGCGAGGTGCGAGGTAGAGCAGTTGGCTGTTCACGCCTCGACGATTACACTTTATAGCAAACACCAATTGAGGCTGTAATGTCACACGCATAAAACTGCGAATACTTTAGTGCACAACGCATGCCACATGTATGGAATGAAGAAGAGATGCATTCCTAGGATTGACCAACCAAGGGAGAAATGCTGCAGTTTAAAGTAATGCGCTTAGGCCTGAAGAACGCCCCAGTAACTTTCCAGCAACTAATATCGGCAGAGGTACTCGTTTGCTACATAGGGCAATTCTGTTCTACCTACCTCAATTATGTAATCATCTACTCAAACTTGTGGGAAGAGCACCATACTCACTTGCAAAGAGTATTAGAATGCCTCGAGATCTACGGTCTAACATGCAAGTTGTCAAAAAGTCATTTTCGCAAATCCAACATTGACTACTTGGGAAACGTGGTCACTCCCAAAGAAAACTACCCGCAAATAGAACCAATTCGGGCTATACTGGAGGCCGAAAAATCAACGACGAAGAAGCAGTTACGAAGATTCCTGGGGTTAAGTAACTGGCTATGGGAGTTTATACCGGACATGGCACAGTTAATGGCTCTGTTAAACTCCCTTTTGGAATAGGAAGCCTGGTGGAAATGGGGGGCTGAGCAACAGATCAGATGGCCTNAATGGCTCTGTTAAACTCCCTTTTGGAATAGGAAGCCTGGTGGAAATGGGGGGCTGAGCAACAGATCAGATGGCCTTCCAAAATCAGCTTCCAAAATATGCCCATTCTACATTGACTACAGGAAGGAAAACCCCCAACACTCCAAACAGACGTGTGCCAAGACAGACTAGGTGAAGTAAATTTCCAGGAAAACGAGGAAGGAAATCCGCAAGTAATGGCATATGCCAGCACCCGTATCAATAAAATGAACGAAGATATCACAGTAACGAGCAAGAGTGCCTCGCTGTGATATGGGCGATGAGAAAATATAGTTACAATTTAGAGGGAAGACCCTATATTTTAAGGACTGACAATAAAGACTTAACAAGGTTACAAGCGTCTAAGGGCACAAAAGCCAAACTCGGTCGGTGGACGATGTTTCTAAACGAGTTTAACTCAAGGTGCAACACTGCCCCGAATGCCCTCTCCCGAGACAACCTGATAGCCAGGAAGGCACAAAGGNAAGGTGCAACACTGCCCCGAATGCCCTCTCCCGAGACAACCTGATAGCCAGGAAGGCACAAAGGAGGAACACTGGGAACAGATCACTCCTTCCCCAGCTCCATCGCAAAGCCAGGAAGAGTGCATACGCCTCCAGCAACTACAGCTTAGTTGCTACTGCCTGGATACCCACCAGCAACAGGACCTCGACATCCAGCAGCTGGTATAGGATTATCCACAGAGGCACGAACTCTATGGTGAAATTGTGTAGGCGAGAAACGAGAATCCAGTGGCGACATGAAAGATATGGGTACTGGCTACGCGCACATATCTGCTAGTGCCACCAGGCAGGCCACCAAGGTAACAAGGAAACCATGCGTGACCTCAGGGAGCGATATATCTGGGATGGCATGAGCCGAGACGTCTGGCAATACGTCACAAGCTGTGTAGTGTGCTGCCGCCATAAAGCCTACCCGTGCCGAAGCAAAGTGGACTACCACGACATTCCCAGACTCTGTGGATCCACCTAGCCGCAGACTTAATGGAACTGTACCCCAGCAGCACCAAGGGCAATCGATACCTCCTAGTGGTGACGGACCAATTCTCGAGGTGGGTGGAAGTCTTCCCTTTCCCTCTATACAGCCAAAAAGCCAGAGGCATCGTCCGCAAATTTGAAACCAAAATCACCCCCTGTTGGGGATACCCCCAGGCGATTTTGACGGACAATGGAACCCAATTCACTGGCAACCTGTGACAAAAGGCGTGAAACAAATGGAGAATGGAAACCTGGACTACCCAAAAATACTACCCCAAGACCAACCCCACGGAGCGGCGTAACTAGGAACTGAAGAAAAGGCTCAGACTCAGAGTGGAGGAAGGACATAGACACTGGGACAGCCACATACCCGACATCCTGTTCACCCTCTGGTGCAGAAACAATGAGGTTATAAACACCTTACCCAGCCAACTTATCCTGGGCCAGATGATAAGATGACCAGGTGACTGGCAATGTGTAAACGAGCCAACCACCCTCCCGCAGCCCGAAACTATCCGACTGGAAGCTTTAGCCCGCCACTTGTGGGCCAAGGCGGCCCTGGAAAGGTATATTGAACAGATATACCCAAAGCTCAAGACAGGGATAAGGACCTTTTACATGGGAGACAAGATCCTCCTGAAGAATTATGCCCTCAGCCGCGACCGAAATACGTTTTGCGCCGGACTAGTCCAGAAATGGGAGGGACCCTATGTAATTGTAGGGAGACAGGAAAATGTGTACTGGGCCAAAGATGAGAGAGGACAGGTAAGGAAAGTGTATAGGGGACAAATGAAGCCATGCCCCCCGGGAACCGAGAGACCCGCTGAAGACCCTCCGAGCACTTGGGTCAAAGAAGAGGAAGAGGATGACCCTAGAACAGAGTTCGAACTGACCCTTTTCCGGGAGCCCGAATACAGACCGCGGAGAACGCGAACCGACCCCGAACCCAGAGAACCACACCCGAGGAAGAGGAGGTGGAGCAAAGGCTACAAGGGAGTGCTGCACCCTCAAGGACATACCCACCCTTAGTATGGTATGCCTCCTCTTGATCACTCTTCTCCATCCCTTCCGGGCACGCCCAGGGAAGAGAAACCCTTGGACAAGGCAGTTCAAGAGCCAACGGGTCCCAGATATCCTGGCAGTCCCCACTGGACCGCGAACACATGCAAACGCCTCCCGCACTTTGCCCGTTGATGGAGAAGCTGACAGAAGATGCCACCCAGAGACGAACCCAGTTGTGACGCTGTGCCGGATGGTGATACAATGCTGCAGGTAGAGCCCAAATCCCGGATGGATGAATCCACACCCACAGTAGAGGCAGCTGTCACCACCTAACTCCTGCCCCCAACTGCCAACACCCAGAAGGATGAGCCCAGCTGTGACTGTGTGCCAGATGGCGACGCAATGCTGCAGGCAGAATCCGAACCCCGGATGGATGAGTCCACACCCATGGTCAAGGCAGGGGTTGCCACTGAACCAATCTCCCCAACTACCAACGCCCCAAAGGACGGGCCTAGCTGTGACGCTGTGCCAGATGGCGACGCGATGCTGCGGGCTGAGCCCAAACCCAGGACAGAGTAATCCACACCAGTAGAGGGTGATGCAGAGCCCCCACCCTCTGCTGAATTAACTTCAGAAATGTGAGCTACCACCGCCAGCCTGCCGCACGGTACATCAAAATCAAGCCGGTCAGTACCGCGAAACCATGTGGCGACCCACCTGGAACTTTATGTGGCAGTATCCACAACACGTGCAGTTATATAACCGCAAAACCAGTGCAACCCCCAGAGACCAGAACAAGTGAACTGTGAAAAAGGGGAGAAAGTAAGCAGTAAGACATCAATTATGCAACCAGTGACAGTGAATTATAAATTATTCCAGTATTAGTAGAGTACATGGGTCCAGGCCGCGATGAAATGGATACCCTAATTAAGTAAAGAAGGTAAGCCGCAAGAGCGAACGCAAATACACTGTAGACAGTGAACCTCCTTAAACAAATAAGTGTGGAACAGTGCGACGTAGTATACGCCTACCTGCTGAGACAGCAAACCCAGGACCCAAGGCATATCCCCGAACTCTCCCCAAGAGGAAAGGAAACACGTATCTGCATAGCTAAGGAAGAGCTAGGAACAGGCGGAACCCTGCCTATCAAAGACTGTCTAAAGTGAAAATACATTTTTTTAGAGTGATTATGTGTATTGATGAGTGCTATGTTTTTTCCTAACTGTACGCGTGACCCATACGCATATTAGTTAGGTAAGTTTTATATAGTATTTTAGTGTAACTCATGTAGCAAAGATTAAGTATAAAATCTCGGGGACATAAGGAACGGAAGGCCATATGCCCCCACACATCACACGTTAAATTAACTTGCCCTGCGACCCTTAGAAAGCTACAGAGCAAAGCCGCTTTTCACACACCTTTAGCGCCAGGGCAGGTAAATAAATGCTGCACACACCTATGTGAGTTTTGGATAGTAATCACGCTGCTTGCTACCTGAATGCATGCCACTTTCGCTTTCCAGTTCAAACTGTAAAACATCCACAGCCCTCAGCAGTTTCAGCGTCACGTATTTACCATTTCTTGAAGGGCAAGGACGCTTAACCGAAACCGAAACCTCCGTTACCTCCCCCACGCAACACAACTCTCCAGGGGGCTGAAGCTGTTAGCACGCCACCTGCCAAGTGACCTGTACGGGAGAGAGAGCAACCAGGAGAACCAGCCTGCTCCAGCGCCGCGCGGACAACGCACAGAAGAGCGGCAGAGATATAAGCAAACACAGCCAAACTTAACGTGACAGTCTGACATCACCCAGCTACGCAAATTTCAACGTGATGATTCTACATCTCAAGAGAGGGAGGAAGATTTAAACCTGACGCGTAGTACACTATTTCTTTTTTGCTACAACTCCGTATCATCACGTGCGCATCACGTGCTCCAGAAGAGATACGAACCCCGACCGGCCGCCACACAGAAAAGCATTCCGCTTGCTGAGACACGGCGGACGCCCAGAGAGCAGAATGTATATCATAAAAGATAGTAATATAAATTGCCCATGCCTAACAGAATCCCGTGATTAGGTGACTAGATGGCAACGCAAGTGAGTTGCCCCTATGCGAGCGGCGGATACCGCTGAACACAAGAAAACTATTCCATTACTAGCCTTCCCCGAGAGATTGCAGCCAGGGCCGCACCACCCACAAAGCGANTAGTAATATAAATTGCCCACACCTAACAGAATCCAGTGATTAGGTGACTAGATGGCAACGCAAGTGAGTTGCCCCCATGCGAGCGGCGGATACCGCCTGAACACAAGAAAACTATTCCATTACATCGGAAGGGGCTCTCTAACGTCGGTCCGCCGCACCACCCACAAAGCGAGGAGCCACACCGCTGGAGTCGCCCGACGGCCGAAGGAACCAGAGACACCCCCTAGCCACGTGTATAAAAGGCCCTGCACNGCCACACCGCTGGAGTCGCCCGACGGCCGAAGGAACCAGAGACACCCCCTAGCCACGTGTATAAAAGGCCCTGCACCGCTGCACAACGGCAGTTGATACCAGCAGCTTGCCTTAGCACCAGTAGTGCTAAGGCTCTGTCTGCTCTCTTCCGACTCGTGAGGAAATGCCCAGTTGTGACCAGTGACCAACACTGGACTTCTTCAAGCATGCACTGCAGCCCCAAAGAGTTGTCGTTCCTCCCACTTGACACTTGCCGTCAACTCACACCACCTCATCCAGCCCTTAAGTCCCTTCAGGACAACCCAGCTTCAGTTAGGGTCCAAGTTGTTCTAACAACTACCTAACTTGTTCCTCTAGCTCTTCAAGCACGCTCTTCAGGTCGGCACTTCAAGCCGACAAGGCCTCTTCACCTGTCTTTTGTTTCTTTCACCTTCTGTAAGGTAATCAGTGTATTGATTCAAAGCAGGAGATTAAGGGCCACCATGTTATATTCTTCACAGAATAAAACATGTCTACAGTTTAATCACAGTCTGTTCCTTCTTGAGTGAACTGTACGTAGTCTTTCCAGGTAAATGTCACACCGAAAAGAAGCGGCGGGGAACCGCGGTTTGTGAACTGATTTTCCGAATCTAGACTGGACTGTGGCCTGTTCCCTAAAAAGGACTGGACATACATCACCTAAAACATAGACGGACACCCATACTGTGGACCAGGTATGCAAAGGAACCTGGTGCGCACGTAAGGTAGAGTCCCACCAATAGCAAGAGACACAACGAAGAGGCTAGATAACCTTTGTCAGTTAAGCCACTACATGAACCACATATAGACCCGCCGGAGAGGAGTGCCAGGTCTGACGAGGGATCTACCACTTCTGGGTTACACTTAGCCAGGGATATCGTTGCCTGCCACCCCAGTGCAGACGTAAACTGGTAGCACATTTTCCTTGTAAATGCCGTTCACCCACAGAAGGGAAAGTAAGTGGAGTGACAGAAGGGCAGCTGCTGTCTTTGCCGAGAAACAGAAACTGCTTAACAAACCTTTTCCAGCCTTCAGCTACTTAACTCCCCGGGAACAAGCTCACGCCGCCCGTCAACTCACAGTCCTCCCTCATAATTTGTTTGATCCCTTGGTAAAGACCCCAGAACTGCTCACTGCATCGTCCAGTACCTCCACCTGTGCCTACCCCTTGTGCTGGGCATCAAACCTGCCAATGACAGCAGGCTGGACACCTGCCTGACCCTACGGAGCCAAACAACCACCGCAGCTACCCAGCGAACTCCTCCGCCACCAACCAGCTTGGTAAGGAGACCAAACCCTGGGACCTTCACCGACGAGTGCTCGACCTACACGAGTAAGGCACGTCGGAGGTAAGCCAGCGGCCCCGCCAACGCCAAACAGCCGAAAGCCTAGACTAGCCTAGCCCAGCTAGACCATACCGTGTAGGCGGCCTACACGCCCTACCTTATTCAAGGGAACAGTCAAGGCCAGATCCAGCAGACCCTGCTTCACTAGGGTCTGCACTCTGAGCCTGTGTGTCTCACCTGATACAGAATAAAAACCTAGTAGACGCGTACGCGCTCCAGCCCGTTGGGTTGTCATGCATCAATATAATAATATGGCCTACCACAGTACAACTTCTGCAACAAATTTGGTATGAAAGGGTTTATTGCTTCCCGAAAAAAGACTTAAAAATGTTACTTTTATTGTGGGGCTATCTTATAAAGTGGCAGGGCAATGAGGCTCTGTGTCGATAAATTTGATGGTTGTAATATATACTGCCAGCATATAAAATTGAGTTGGAATGGATTACTGGTGTCAATGATAANTTGTAATATATACTGCCAGCATATAAAATTGAGTTGGAATGGATTACTGGTGTCAATGATAAAGCATAATAACTTTAACTACTATAAGACTGCCATTTTGAAAATTAGTATTTGACCTTCTAAAATATACCAATTTACACCTTCTGTCATATTACTATTTGTTTACCAAATTTAGAAGGAATCTGTATATTGTTTCCCGAGATATGACAAAAAAAACTTTTTTTACGCGCATGGCTCTATCTTGCGTATGGAAAAATCAGAGGACGTGTTTTCGAAAGATAAATTAAACTTCTGATATTTCTTTTAAAATTAACGGGATAATATTCATCTGTGTCCGAAAATAAAATATTTTTTTTTAAGTGAAATATTATTAATTGCTTTAAAAAGCAGACGTTTTGCAGCGCACATGGTATCGCCAACATGNAAATATTATTAATTGCTTTAAAAAGCAGACGTTTTGCAGCGCACATGGTATCGCCAACATGTGTAGATATGAGACCTGGATTGCTTAAGCATCGGCTATCCTCGGTGGTAAATGGCAGAGCTGGTTTCCTCCCCTTACAAGGCACCACCCACCCTCGATCAACCCCTGCAACTAGCATGGCATCCTCTTGGTGCCAACAAGTTTGGAAGGTCTCCTCCGCCGGGGTTGCACTTGTTACTGGATAGCTATTGGAGACTGCATGCTCTCAGCTGATGGAGTGTGCACAGGACATTCAACATTTGGCTGGCATTCACTGTCATATTATTTTTATTTTCAGAGGGTTTGAAAATTTGGTGTTGGCTTGCACTCTGTGTCAGCTTACAGTCAATTATGTATGGCACTTTGTGATGTTATATTTTATATTTAGGCAAGTTGAGGTGAAATGTTTTTTAATGTAAAATTTAGAGTAATACTTTTTTGAAAATTCCCATTTTTATTGTGTTTATTAGATAAACTTTATTCACATACAAGGTACAGTGCTCATTATAATTAACATGAAGTTTAATACAATCAGAAGATGCAATTTATTGATGTACATGTCTGATCTCATCAACTGAAATTCTGGATGTATGGAAACTTTTTGACAATCTCCTGAAAAACGGTAGATACAGTGTCCACTAAATACCGGTTTTACCTGCATAATTTGCACACTTTTAAGTCAATTTTTTTTAAGTATAGGAGGCACATAAATTATGCTAATTGTTTTCCCTGTAAATTTCTACTTCCAAGGAAACTGTGAAATGTATTGCATTTACAACATGAACACTTTGGCCTTAATAAACACTAAAATGAAATGGCATGTACATATTACATCAACAAAATGAGAGTTGAGATTATTGTTCATACGCCATGAAAGAGGTGATTGACACCGTCATTGCACACTATTACATTCCCACTGATTTTAAACTTTGGCATCACAAAACTGGTTTTAGCATTTTCCAGCGCATCTCTCTGTTAGTGCCAATATCTCACATGGCCTTCACTAACAGAAGTTTGATTCCCAAACTCATCTACAAATGCAATTGCNCATGTACGTATTACATCAACAAAATGAGAGTTGAGATTATTGTTCATACGCCATGAAAGAGGTGATTGACACCGTTATCGCACACTAATCAATGGCGTATCTGGCCAGGCTGTAATGCTGGCATGTGTTTCACGCAAACATTATCTTGCTTCCTTTTCCACTTCTTTCTTCAAAATGGTGATTGTTTACATTCCCACTGATTTTAAACTTTGGCATCACAAAACTGGTTTCAGCATTTTCCAGCGCATCTCTCTGTTAGTGCCAATATCTCACATGGCCTTCACTAACAGAAAAATGGTGGCAGAAGTTTGATTCCCAAACTCATCTCCAAATGAAATTGCTTTTAGCTTGAAGCCTACTGCGTACTAAGTTGACATAAAGGGATCCCCGCTGCTCTATTTCATTGGTTTTAGCAGGCGTGGTAGGCTCACTAGTAAAGAGTGTACCGAGCTGCCTGAAGATGAAGCGAGGGGTTGGAGCAAGGAAGACCCTACCTTTCCCCTCCCAGCAGCTATCATTAAGTGTTGAGCACTGTCTAACAATAGCTTGTTTACTCGCTCACCACATAGCCAGCCATGTTCTATGCCAGCTTAAATTCCACTTACCCACTGACCCTAAAAGAGTTACTGCATACATTCATAAAATACATAGTGTTTCTCATTTACAAATAATAATTTTTAACATTACATATGGGAAATGTTTGTTCAGTTTAAATGATTTGAAGGGNATTTACAAATAATAATTTTTAACATTACATATGGGAAATGTTTGTTCAGTTTAAATGATTTGAAGGGGACAAAAATGCAAGTAAGTAAATGGTTTTATTGTACTGAAGTTTCAAAAATTAACCTAGAAAAAAAATTCCGTTTAAATGTTTTGAGGGGGACAAAAACACAAGAAAGTAAATGGTTTTATTGTAGTTTCAAAATTTAACGTACAAAAAAATTTCCTTTCAATAAATGCACATATTTAAAATTCAATGCAAACACTGACTGAAGAAATGCAGTAATACTGCTAAGGAATGAGGGAAATGTATGCCTTAATGTCCTACTAAAAATTAGGGGCAATGAATTATCTTTATTTTGATATGTACTACAGTAAGAACNAATGTATGCCTTAATGTCCTACTAAAAATTAGGGGCAATGAATTATCTTTATTTTGATATGTACTACAGTAAGAACTGGAGTAGTAAAATATATATATCAAGTTTCTAATAATTGTATGTCTTCACTTAACTGACGCATGAACAATGGTCAGTCCACTGCAATGTCCGTGTCTACACACAGGCACGGAAGCAGATACGACTAGCTGACAGAAGAAATGATGCAGGGCTTGCAGACAAGTTCAACAGCCAGCAATAGCTGTTAGTACTGGCTACACAAGAATTTTGACATTTGTAAAACAATCGATGAAAAATTGTTACTCACCTTCTTTGTCACTGATGGCCTTATGTTTGCAACAGCCTTAAGAAAGTGGTTTCGACTAACCACCACTTTCTCAGCTGGTTCACCCAAAACTTCCTGAATAGCGACAACAGCTGCTTCTTTGACAAGTGCTGCTAAATCTGCTCCTGTGAACCCTTCACAGCTCTGCCAGGTGCTTATCTCTTCTAGGCTGACATCTCTTGCTAGTTCTGGCTTCGTGCCATTCTGAAACCCAGCGTATTAAACTCTGCAATAAACCTTAAAAGTCGTGCAAACAAATTTAAAGAAAAAAAACAACTAGATTTTTTTTATATTTTAAAGCAAAGTGAAAATAGGGTTTTAGAAATTGACTACACGATGACAAACTGTAGTTAGAAACCACAACTAACCACTAATAAATAATTTCTAAAAAAATGTATAAGTTATGAATTTAATACAGATATTATTTCAGTAGAACCTTCATTTTACGAGTGTCCATGGTTACTAAGAATACAGCCTTAAGATGGCGGTTGTCACAAATGCAAATATAATCAATTTTGACAACTAAACCATTTAAAAANCTAAGAATACAGCCTTAAGATGGCGGTTGTCACAAATGCAAATATAATCAATTTTGACAACTAAACCATTTAAAAATTTTGTTTAAAATGCATTTTTAGCTTAAAGTTTGTGTTTAGTTTAATTGTCACTGGCGTAAAACAAACACTTTTTGAAATGAAATAGTGATGCCATTTAATAGGCAGATGTCTTCAGAATAAAATGATACCCGATAAGTGTCTATTTACCCTCCACTTGTCTCCTAATATAAACATTGATTGGCGCAAAGTTTTACCAATCAGATTACGTCCATATTTAATTGCCTCTTACATAAAAACTAAATTAAAACATACAGGAATTTAATGAAGTATTAAGAATGAAATGATGCTGCTTTAAATATAAATAACCTCTCATCACTGAAAATAAATAAAAATAAACAGTGCATGATGTAACTTCTAGTAAGCACTGTGTCCATTTTCTGTCGCTTCTCGTGAGACAACCACAGAGGATCAAACAAAAATATATAAAAATAATTTTAAAATGCAACTTTTAGGAATAAAATTATATTGCAAAAGTATAGATACAACATCTCAACAACATTAAAAAAAATTTAGTGCCACTTATTTTTCAGTGAGCTGTAATCAGTTTCACAAGCTTGCATTAATCCATTTTCAGTGTCTTATTGCATGAAAACAAGAGTAGTCAACCCTTTCATGGGTTGAGGAATTCTCACTAAGGTATAGTGCTGCCATCTGTGTTTTTCTTTTCTAAACATTTTGGCACTTTGAGATTTTTGTAATTCCCAATAGGTTGTGTTAGTATCTCACTCGACTGCAGCAAAACGCTAAAATTACCAGTAGTCATGCCCAAAAAGGATCAAAAAATGACATTTTGTGCCAAATTATTTTTTGTAGTAAATATATTATGTTTTTTGATATTATATACTGAAATGCAATTCCTCACCTACAAAATATCAATAGTCATAAAAAAGATAAATTACTCTCTACAACGACCAATTATGTGAGTGGGATACATTCTTCCCACTGACCATTTCCCTTCACAGTGGGAAATTTAGTTCCCACCATCAAACACTTTGGGAAGAGGAACTCTCACTACTGTATAGTGTTGCTATCTATGTTGTTTTTTGCTAACTTATGGCGCATTGAGATCTTTAGAATTCGTAATAGATAACTTTTGTATGGTGCTCAACTGCAGAAAAGTGCTAAAACTATATTACTCCTAGCCATGCACGAAAAAAATTTCAATGTTGTGTAAAACTAATTTAAGGAGGAAATAAATACTGTTTTTGGTTGTTATTATGTAATTAGCTCTCTCTCTACAGTAACAAATTATCCAAGCAGAATAATTTATTCAAACCAAACATTTTCCAGTTTTTTCTCTGCAAAAAGAAGTAAAATTTTATTATGATTGCATATTCTGTTTATTTCTGTGCAAGATAGTGCTGCTATCTTCTATAAATACCAGTAATTACATGCGAGATATACAAATATATTCTCCAGTATACTGCTATTCTATGTACTAGTGAAAATCAAGGCAAGGTGCGTGCGCTTGAAGTGAATAAATAGTGTAAATGTCTCTGGGGTGAACATTGGCTGTATATTTTGACTTTTCAAAAGAGTTGTAAATGGTTTATTCAGAAAACATTTATTTTCTTGTATTTTTCTGTGGAGGAATATAATTTATTCAGTCTTTTGAATGTTTGGCAATGGTAGTTTTATGTACGTCTATTGTGTTTTGCATTTTCAAATCTATAATTTCAGTTAGGTCAGGCAACAATCATACTGGTCATTGCGTGGTTTAATGTGTTTCTTCTTATTCAAGTAGGCTTGACTTGNAGTTAGGTCAGGCAACAATCATACTGGTCATTGCGTGGTTTAATGTGTTTCTTCTTATTCAAGTAGGCTTGACTTACTGTGGCCATTGTAGCACCGCGAACAAGGTAACATCACACAGCCGTGATAGGCTAATGGCATCAGTTAGTGGGAGGAGCGCCGCTGATCAACTTTCCTTGAACGGCCAAGAAATTCTGTGCATGGTATAGTCTCCGGAGGCCTCACCTCACACAACCCGACTTTGTGCCCTGCAGACGGTCAACCCTGTTTAAGGGACCGATGAAGGCCCAGCGGCAGACACCACCCCACTAGAGCCAACCCAGGAGTGCGTTCTCTGGACGACCACAAGTAAAAGACGTAGGGACATCGACGCGCTCCAGTAGCGTAGCCGTCACGTGTCAAGACATTACAATTCCTATATTACAACACACATATTTTATCACTAACAAATATATATATATATATTTTTTTTTTAAATTTTGATTGTGATGACAATGGCAATCACACATGGAGAAACATCAGCAAACTTGGGAATGTGGGCTCATAGTCAAGAGCATTCTGTGGTACTGTATGAAGCTATTTTTAGATCTGACCCAATTGAGAGGATCACAAGGCATAGCAACCTAAAAATGTAAATGAAAGAAATTTATTTCTCTGCCTTTTTTTCTTAAAATTTTCAAGCTCTTCAAGATAAACTTTTTAAGANAATTTATTTCTCTGCCTTTTTTTCTTAAAATTTTCAAGCTCTTCAAGATAAACTTTTTAAGATTCGCTAATAAAGAGTGGTTATTTCAAAATAATCACTATTACTGAGGTCATAGAGTCAATAGTTGCCTCTGCTGCAAAAAAAAAGTAATTAAATTAATTTAAGATAAAACATTTGACCATAGTGCAAGAGACACATAGGTCAGATCTGTGTTGTTCCCTNAATTAAATTAATTTAAGATAAAACATTTGACCATAGTGCAAGAGACACATAGGTCAGATCTGTGTTGTTCCCTGCGAGAGCAACTGACCTTTGTAAGAGTGCGCAAGATGTCGACTTTNAGACACATAGGTCAGATCTGTGTTGTTCCCTGCGAGAGCAACTGACCTTTGTAAGAGTGCGCAAGATGTCGACTTTGTCAGCAGTAGATGGAAAGCCGACGTACAGGATCTTGTCAAGCCGGCCAGGCCTCAACACCGCAGGATCCACAATATCTGGCCTGTTAGTGGCAGCCATCAAGAACACGCCACCCCTCTCTTCCACTCCATCCATCTCCGTCAACATCTGGTTTACCACCCGCATGCTCGCCCCTCCCTGAAAAACACTATATTGTTACACAAATATCTCTTTTATTAATATTTTGTTGCAAGAAAATTTTTCTTTCAGATGCATGACTTAAAATGTAAGTAAAGTGTTTTATTGAACTTGGGTACTCTTAGTAGTACGTATAGCCGGTAGGTAGATGGCAGTAAGGTGTGACTGGCTTTGCGCAATCACAGGATGGACGCATATCGTTACAGAGCAGAGGTACCGTGCCGTTTTGAAATACGTCACAACCATTTCACCTTTATTTCACTGTTGCTGTACTATTATTAAATATTTTTGAAACCCAATTTTCAGTATTTAATTCAGTAAAGATTATTGCGAGTAATATTTTAACTGTCTCATTACTTTTATATTTAATTAATGTGGTCAATAATGCTTTTATTACCCATCTGTGCATCCAAAATTTATTGGAATAATTAATGANAGTAATATTTTAACTGTCTCATTACTTTTATATTTAATTAATGTGGTCAATAATGCTTTTATTACCCATCTGTGCATCCAAAATTTATTGGAATAATTAATGAAGTTCTACAAGTATGGTATTTATTTATGACAAAACTCATTCTTCTTAAATATTTNATTTATTGGAATAATTAATGAAGTTCTACAAGTATGGTATTTATTTATGACAAAACTCATTCTTCTTAAATATTTCAAATTTATTGATTTAATTATTTATTAGGGTGTAAATATGACATTTACATATTTCATTTTATTTAATCATTATTTGCCTTTATTTTACTGTTGAGATTGTTTTTCTGCCGAGAGGATGTGCAATGCAGCATTTAAAATTCTTTAAGTCGCTGTCTGAGACTTCCCTACACCTGCAGATCTGGCAAATGGTCTCGGCGTGTCCCTGCCACTTGATGCGTGATAAAAAAAAATTCTTCCGTTTACGTGTTATGTTCCCCCACCTCTGNAGACTTCCCTACACCTGCAGATCTGGCAAATTTTCTCGGCGTGTCCCTGCCACTTGATGCGTGATAAAAAAAAAAATTCTTCCGTTTACGTGTTATGTTCCCCCACCTCTGTGCGCTTGAGCACATTTAGCCTCTTTTGGACNAAAAAAAAAATTCTTCCGTTTACGTGTTATGTTCCCCCACCTCTGTGCGCTTGAGCACATTTAGCCTCTTTTGGAGAGTCTGCGACATCTATCATCAAAATGCTAACCTTTTCATCTTGTTTGGGACTTTTGCATTTTTAATACAGTGTCAGTTTTGAGTGAAAAGTAGGGCGACAGGACGGTTTTACAAATGTTCGTGTAGTGCTGCGGGCATGATGGCATTTTGTGGCACCTAGTGACTACAACATGTTGTATTTCTATTTGTGGCCATCATGTAGTCAGTCTTAAAAGTAGTATTTAATATTTGTGGTTTGTGTTTTGTTTTTTATTATCCATTTGGTTTTGTGTATCAAGATGTAGTTCACCACCTGGATATTTTGTTTTTCTATTTTCCCTCCTTGGTGAGTACTACTCCAGGAAATATCAAGAAGAGGAATACCTGGTCAATATAAACGAGTGATTTTATTTGGTTAAAAAGTAAAGCCTCTATTTACCAGACTAAATGGGGGGAGGCATCGCCTGGTAAACCAGAAAGCCCGGTAAATAGCAAAGTACCAAAAAAAATCNCTCCTTATGGACCAGTTATATTTGCTCACTAAAATTTTGGTTAAAAAGTAAAGCCTCTATTTTCCAGACTAAATGAGGGGAGGCATCGCCTGGTAAACCAGAAAGCCCGGTAAATAGCAAAGTACCAAAAAAAATCTACAGGTATGAATATTTAAGTGGGTTACTTAAGCATNTTAAGCGTGGGGAAGATGTTTGTGCAGCCAGAAGAGAATATGAGCCACAAGTATTTCTGGTAATTTATGACGACCATTAGCTGTCCAAGGGAAAGCAAGGAGCAATGTGAGATTGTGTAGTTAACATATTATCTGAGTCTCTGCTGCTGAGTAGTGTGTATTTCCAGCGAGCACGTCAACTTGCACGTGACCGTTGTTTTTATTATTCTGCATCCCAACTTGTCAACATTTCCTTTCTTTTCTATGTTTTACTACTTCCTCGGGCTTAGATGATAATCTGTAAATGTAAACAGGCAGCATACCGTCCCTTCCCCTGCTGTGAACGTAAGTATGTGACAGTTAAATTCTGTATTTACCATGTACCACTAACACCTTTTTTCTCAGAAATGAGAAATTACAGGTCCTGGTCGCCCTTTAGCAGCAAGAATACAATAATGGGTATACTGTTTATGTATGTACGTGATATGAATAGCAGTACAATCTCCAGTGAAATGGGTTGTGTCGCATTTCACCACCACACACTCTAAGATCTGACTGTACATATTGACCTTGACGTTCCACAGTGTTATAGATCGCCTGCTTGCTTGTTCTTTGTCATGCCTCAAGCAGGCCACACAGCTGCCAGACACCTAAAAATGCATCACAACAGGCAGACATTCTGTCTGTATCACCGCTCTCTTTAAAATTCTTTTTAAGAACTTTTCACTATTCAATAAATGGTGNTGTCGCATTTCACCACCACACACTCTAAGATCTGACTGTACATATTGACCTTGACGTTCCACAGTGTTATAGATCACCTGCTTGCTTGTTCTTTCTCATGCCTCAAGCAGGCCACACAGCTGCCAGACACCTAAAAATGCATCACAGCAGGCAGACATTCTGTCTGTATCACCGCTCTCTTTAAAATTCTAAAATTCTTGAAAAGTGATAAGTTATTTACCAGGCATTTCGAGTGCTGTAATGTGGAGTGTAGCCTTGCCACTGAAACACCTGCTTCTAGTTATTCTCCTGAGGGGAAAGCCATTTCATACAACAAACATGCACAATCTTTAACTTAAATTCAGGATTGAATATACTAAGTTGCACATGGTATTTTCCTAACATCGTACACTGTTACACATGAGTAACACCATGACCAATGACCATATAACCATGCCGTTGCACAATTCTAAAAATAGCTTCCTTTCCCCTGCCTTTNGAGTAACACCATGACCAATGACCATATAACCATGCCGTTGCACAATTCTAAAAATAGCTTCCTTTCCCCTGCCTTTCAAGTGAAGGCGCATATCTCTCCGATGTATAGTAACAACGCATTTCACGTCCTACAAACGACAAGTAGATATGTTGATAAAAACCATTTACAGTGTAGAATGAAAACCTGTATGTAATTTTTCGTGACTTCAAGAGCAACGAAAGAATACACAAATTTTTATTTAAAGGGAAAGTTTTTTACAATTTCTAAAAGGTGTAGTTAAGTACGATTCTGTTGAAAATGAACGTCCTCTCGTGGAAGGCAACAAACAACAAAAATAAAACAAATTTCTTTGCAGCAAATACGTAGCGTATTTTGGCACGCATATGTCACACATTTTATACTAATTTGTCATGTGAAAATATGGGGTGCAGCCTGTACACTAAACTTTTACAGGGAAAAAATGGATAAAGTGTAAAAATGTTTCTGACCACAATAACATGACACCTAAGGCCCCGCATCATCATGGAATAGCTCAGAGAATACAAGTAAATTATTCANTTCTGACCACAATAACATGACACCTAAGGCCCCGCATCATCATGGAATAGCTCAGAGAATACAAGTAAATTATTCATACGTGCTGGCATATTGAGCAATTAAGTCACCGGCAAATTGTGCAATCGAGTCGATGACAAACATCGTAGTAGCGAGCACGTGCTCTTCTTCCAGCTCCGGTTTACACTGTTTGCTTCGCCAAGCACATTAATTGTTTTTAGGCAATTTTTCCCCACATACCTTTTTTTTCCTGCACCAACGCTGTACATTTTTATTGTCAACATCAAACTGTCAACCAGCTGCACTTTTTCCATGTTCTCATGCATATTCCAAACTTTTAACTTAAATTTTGCATTATAACTTGCTCATTCTTTATCCATTATCCGTCATGTTTGTTTATNATATTCCAAACTTTTAACTTAAATTTTGCATTATAACTTGCTCATTCTTTATCCATTATCCGTCATGTTTGTTTATCTGGAAAGCACGCATGACACAGGAAAAGTGAATGAACTGAACTGATTGACGCCGGCACAGCTGCAAACAGCCCAGCAGGGTTGCACACCAAATGTCAGTTGTTACGTGAACAAACTTCAGACTTTAAAAAAGGCTTCTGTGGACTGTACACACAATTTTTGTTTTTCCAGTTTTAGAGAGGCAAAATGATGGTGCGGCCTGTAAACGCACATGGCCTATACATGCAAAAATACGGTACATATTAAAGGTCGTTTGATTTATTTTTTCATGACAACTTCCTGCTCGCTGTAAAGTAGCAAAGTCGAGTAAAGACATATTAAAACACCNTTTTTCATGACAACTTCCTGCTCGCTGTAAAGTAGCAAAGTCGAGTAAAGACATATTAAAACACCCTGAACTGAAACATTTGCACACGTTTATTACCTTACATTTGTAATAAACAAAATAAACAAGAAGTTATTGATATAACTAATGAGCCTACTTTCTTCGACACGACATGGGTGCAATTAATTTTAAAATAATTTCTTAAAAGCTGAGTTGGTAGAAAGGACTTGACTTCTCATTGAAAGCAATAATATAATAAATGAAACCAGAAACTTATGCAACAGTAGTGAGACAGTTACAAATATACACATGTTGTACCCAGGACTTGAAACTCAGAAAAACTCGTACTATAACTCCACTCCATTACAGAGGTCGGATTCAGAGCATCAACTTCAGATTTAATCAATCTATTATTTTGAATGAGAGCGTTTACTAAGCTAAAATATTTACACTGCCTTTATTTTGAAAATAAGTGACTGAGCCACATAAAACTTGTAAGTTTACATGGCCAACCGTAGCGCTACTTGTGTAAAGAATTTGATGAAAATTGGTTATTTGGTCCCTAAGATGACATAAAAAACTTTATTTTCTTATATGATTCAATCGTACTAAATTGCCAGAAAAGAGGCTCTATGTGTACTGTCTACATACAAATTTTGGTTGAATTAGGTTAAATTATTTTATATATATATCAAACATACCTAAATGATTTATGAAATGGCCATTTTGATGTAACAACATACTGGGTAAATTTATATGAAAATTTACAGACCTTTTATAGCATTTATGGTGTGCACAATTTGGTGCAAATTTATTTGAAATGTTCCAGTATAATATTTTGTGGGAATCAGTTGATTGGTACTCGAGACATGGCATAAAACCTCCATAATTTTCATGTGGTGATGATCATAAATGGGAGAACAAAAAAGTAATGTAGTAGCAATTTCAACGGTTGTATACTGCCAATATACAAAGTTAAGTTAAAATAGATATCATAGTTTCATAGATATCGCCAACAAAACTAAAATTCTTTTATAGCAGCAATTCTGAAAATAAGTGTCTCCTACTTAAAAAAATACATTTATAATTATAGCCTACTACAGATTATCATCTTTGCCAAATTTTGTAAGAATAGGTTCATTGTTTTCCGAGACAGGAGATAAAATCATAATTTTTTTATTGGTGGGTATCTTACAAAATAGCAGAGAAATGAGGCTCTTCATAGACAAATTTGATAGTTGTAATAGGTAATGCCAACATACAAAAAGTTAACATTTATTTACATAACCACCATTTTGAAAATAAGTGCCTGACCTGCATAACACACACCAGTTTACACCACCCGCTGCAGTNTATTTACATAACCACCATTTTGAAAATAAGTGCCTGACCTGCATAACACACACCAGTTTACACCACCCGCTGCAGTACTGTATGCTTGCCAAATTTGGAAGGAATTTGTGAATTGTTTCCCAAAATATGACAAAAAAAATTGATTAACTCGCATGGCACTATCTTAAAAAATGGCAGACAAAAGATGCTCTAGTAACAAANATATGACAAAAAAAATTGATTAACTCGCATGGCACTATCTTAAAAAATGGCAGACAAAAGATGCTCTAGTAACAAACAGTTGATAGTTGTAATTTTTACTGCCAGCATACAAAGTTACGATGGAATTGATTTCATAGTTTCGACGATATAGCATTCTAACATGTTTTTGAAAACCTTAGACTTAAACTATGGACCATTGTCTAAGACAATAACTACGGAAATTCCAGAAATTTTGAAAAAAATNTGAAAACCTTAGACTTAAACTATGGACCATTGTCTAAGACAATAACTACGGAAATTCCAGAAATTTTGAAAAAAATTTCTTTAGTGCAAAGATTATTGTCTCTGAAGTTGCTTTGCGTAGTGGAATGAGCCAAACAAATTTGGTAAATGCACCTATGCACACCAACATGTTATTCCCTGATTTGGAGCGGGAGGAAAAGGCAGACAAAATCAATGAAAATTTTCTGAAAGGTCGCTCCGCAATGTCGGATGAAAGTAAACAGAGTTAAGNTTTAGTGCAAAGATTATTGTCTCTGAAGTTGCTTTGCGTAGTGGAATGAGCCAAACAAATTTGGTAAATGCACCTGTGCACACCAACATGTTATTCCCTGATTTGGAGCGGGAAGAAAAGGCAGACAAAATCAATGAAAATTTTCTGAAAGGTCGCTCCGCAATGTCGGATGAAAGTAAACAGAGTTAAGNGAAAAGGCAGACAAAATCAATGAAAATTTTCTGAAAGGTCGCTCCGCAATGTCGGATGAAAGTAAACAGAGTTAAGTTATCTTGCGCAGGTTTGCTCAAAGCACAAAGCTTACAAATTTTCACTCTTTCTGAAATGTCCTGATACATACCTTTCCAAACAAACATATGCCTAATGACATTAATAGTTTTGTAAGTACCCAAATGAACTCCCAATGATGATGAATAAAAATACTGAAAAAACATTTCAAAAAGATTTTGAGCTAAGAAAATTTTATGAACTTTGGCGAAACGGGGTCTGCAATGCAAAACACCTTTAAATACCTTATATTGCTTAGATGTGGTACATTTTTGAATTTGATCCATAATGTCGCAAATGAAAGGATCAGATTTNTAAATACCTTATATTGCTTAGATGTGGTACATTTTTGAATTTGATCCATAATGTCGCAAATGAAAGGATCAGATTTTTGATGCATTTTAATATCCTGAAATGCCAAAGGGAAATCGGTCNTCGCAAATGAAAGGATCAGATTTTTGATGCATTTTAATATCCTGAAATGCCAAAGGGAAATCGGTCAGCAGTGCGTTGCAACAATAAGGTTCAGATGTTTCCTCTGGATAATTTTCAAACATGCGAGACAACGCATGAGCAACTATGTACTGGGTTTCACGAATNGTTCAGATGTTTCCTCTGGATAATTTTCAAACATGCGAGACAACGCATGAGCAACTATGTACTGGGTTTCACGAATATGTTGGATTTTGAATTTAAATTATGAAATTTTGACTATTCAACGACCTAATTTTCCAAGTTGCTTTGGATGAGCAAGTAACCATGAAGGAGTTTGGTTATCTGTTTCCAGAATTATATATCCTGGTGTTCTAAAAATTGCAGAAATTTGTCAGNTAACCATGAAGGAGTTTGGTTATCTGTTTCCAGAATTATATATCCTGGTGTTCTAAAAATTGCAGAAATTTGTCAGTTCTGAAAACAACTACTAACCATTCTAGTTTATTGGCTGACGACTTCCTTTCCTCATGAGAGAGTGTTGGTGAAGCGAAAGCGATGGGTTGCCTTTTACTAACGATTTCCTGTGATAAAACAGCACCAAGTGCTGTGCTGGAAGCGTCTGTTTGAAGAATGAATGGTTTCGAAAAATCCACTGTTCGAAGAACTGGCTATTGCTTCTTTCAAAAAATCAAAAGCCTCATGTTGCTTTTAGCCCATACAAATTTCGCTCCTTTTTTTCTATAATGCATTTAGAGGCTGGCTGCACGAAAATTTTTNTGTTGCTTTTAGCCCATACAAATTTCGCTCCTTTTTTTCTATAATGCATTTAGAGGCTGGCTGCACGAAAATTTTTTGAATGAATCTGGAGAAGAAGTTGACCATGCTGATAAATCGGGAAACGTCTTTTGCATCTTTTGGAGGAGGAAAATCTCTCAAAACCTTGGTTCGGTCTGGGTCAATTGAGACTCCTTTTTCAGAAACTGCATGGCCAAGAAAAATTTTAACTGCGAATTTTACCTTTTTTAAGTTGGCAGTAAGATCCGCATTACTCAACCTGTCAAGGACTTCTCTGAGATGAGCTACANGAATTTTACCTTTTTTAAGTTGGCAGTAAGATCCGCATTACTCAACCTGTCAAGGACTTCTCTGAGATGAGCTACATGTTCCTCGAAACTGTTTGAGTACACGACCAAATTGTTGAGATAGTTGTACACAAACTTGAATTTTACATCGCCTAGCACCTGATCGAGTAGACGAGTTAGAACCTGAGCTCGTGTAGCAAGACCAAATGGCACAACAGTGTATTGGTACAGGTTCCATGGAATGCAAAAACCNTTAGAACCTGAGCTCGTGTAGCAAGACCAAATGGCACAACAGTGTATTGGTACAGGTTCCATGGAATGCAAAAACCGGTAACGGTAATTATTAAGATTAGGGGCTTTTCTGAAAAACAAACAAAAAATTCAAAATTTTGAAATATTACTACTCTACTGATCACGTACAACACGAATATACNTTTTCTGAAAAACAAACAAAAAATTCAAAATTTTGAAATATTACTACTCTACTGATCACGTACAACACGAATATACTAGGGGCGCCACTTTAAAATAAGTACAACATATTTAAACAAATGTAACAAATTTACGTTATGTGCGAGCCGTTCAGCCGGCGTGTTTACGTCTACGTTCCTAAACGAAACTTCGTAAACCAACAAAAGTTGNCGTTATGTGCGAGCCGTTCAGCCGGCGTGTTTACGTCTACGTTCCTAAACGAAACTTCGTAAACCAACAAAAGTTGTATTAATGAATTCAGCACAGCTTACCTTGTTCATTTTGAAGCGGGCGTAGTGTTATAAAACATATTTAAATAATCGCTGAATGTACGAGCAGTTAGGTCAGTTTGTTTACGTCTATTACCTTCTACCGCCATTATTAATGGCTGCGCATTGCTGATCAAACACTACCTAGCGGCTATGGGTGTCATTACAGGCATTTTAACGGTCAATTAAAAAAAAACAGTCGCCATTGCGTCTTTTCCGGGTATAGTTGTGCCGTCCCAATCCGACAGATTTTAAAACGGAGAAAGCAATAACGAATGGTTCTGTGCGTTATATTTGACTGTAAACGAGTGTTCAATTGCATTATATTCGGCTGAAATCTAGTGATTCAGTGCATTATATTCGTGTATGTGGCAGATTTGTGGAACACAGTGTTTCATCGAGTGAGGTAAGGTTGAATTGACCGTTGACAGAGGAATTATATCAGGTGAGTAAATTGATTATCTTTTGGTGTGTTTTACGGTTCCTTTAAATCCCTAAAATCCNACAGAGGAATTATATCAGGTGAGTAAATTGATTATCTTTTGGTGTGTTTTACGGTTCCTTTAAATCCCTAAAATCCTAAATTCATAGTTTAGTGTAAAACCCAAAAATCCAAGGTTAGTGTAAAAATCCTACAATTGTAGGTTAGTTTAAAACCCTAAACTCCTAGGGTTAGAGTAAAGCCCTACAATCCTAGGTTAGTTTAATAACGTAAAATAGTGATTCACCCATCGTGGGGTTAGGTTCTGTTAGATTAGAGGGGCACATATTAAGAAATTAGTCGNAACGTAAAATAGTGATTCACCCATCGTGGGGTTAGGTTCTGTTAGATTAGAGGGGCACATATTAAGAAATTAGTCATACGTTAATGCCCCTCGTATATTCGTGTTCTGCATCATTAGTAGAGTGGGAATATACCATTTTCCGTGAATTTTTTTTTATACAGAAAAGCCCCTAAACTTAATAACTACCCCGGTAACATATTTGGAATTCTTAGTGAGTGGGATTTGATGATAAGCTGAATTTAGGTCAAAAATACTTGGCTTTACTAAACCAATGGAAAGCAGAATTCAAATTTGGAAGTGGAACACTTTCAATGTCAATTTGTTNAAATACTTGGCTTTACTAAACCAATGGAAAGCAGAATTCAAATTTGGAAGTGGAACACTTTCAATGTCAATTTGTTTGTTCAAATGGCGGTAATCAATTACCAAATGATCATCATTACCTTTAGGTACTAGAAA
>NQII01009883.1:0-33733 GCA_002778355.1 Clitarchus hookeri
CATGATATTAAAAAATTCATATAAAATTCAAATGTGTAACAATCTTTATTAAAAAAAGTTAAAAAAAAAAAAAAACATTATGTGTAAGAATTAAAATTTTTCCATACTGAAAAAGAAACTAAAACATAAGTGTTAAATACCACACAAAAACGGACACTTACGTGAAACATTACATAGATAAACATATCCAACCCCCATACCCAAGTCGATCAAGAAGTGCTATAATTCCGGTCTAAACATGCGACAGTCCAAATAAATATGCAGCACTGTAGCGGAGTGTTACAGGCATCATCACACTCTACCTAGGGATTAGCTTGCAACAAATACTGACTTATTTAGCCAGTTGAAGGTTTTTTTATCTCAAGAAACGCGATGTGACTAATTACCTCCCTTCTCCAGACCTATTATCTCATGGTAATTTTATTGAGGTGTTCAGTTGCTTTGTCAATTGGATGAAGTTCTTAAGTCACAATAATTCTTGATGTTAAAATACAAAATTTTAAAACAACTTGCGCAATGGAAGGAATTAAGTAGGCTTAAAAATTATTAAGAAAAACCTAAACTGATTTCAGAATCGAAAATATTTAAGCAGGAGAATTACACTAAATCATTAAGTGGTATTTTTTGCGTAATTATTAGATTTTTTTGCATACTGCGAAGTCTACAAGTCAAGAATTAATTTTGGGTCTTCTGTATCTATCATTATATACTGCTCACAAAAAGTTTAGCACATATCACAATCCAGGATGTTATATTTAATGAAAGGAGTTTTCTTTTCATGTTGAATGCATTATAGCACATACGGTGGTAAAAACACAATATTACTTTACATAATCCCAGTATAAAACAAACAAAAGGCATAAACTGAAAAAAAAAAAACAACTTGAACAAAGGAATATCCTTAGTTTCTATAACAAAAAAAAACAAATGTATTCTCAGATGCACTGACAAACTTCACTAACGTGTAAGATCTCCACGATTCCTGAGACACGCTTGTATCCAACGTGGCATGCCAAAAACCAGATCATTAATCATTTCCTGAAGCAAATTGTCCCATTTCCAATTGCGGATGATTTTAAAGCCAGAATGGTCATTGGTGGTTTTGCACTGGTTGAAATAGTTTTAGAAATGACCACATATCCTCTATGCAGTTCATGTCATCTCAATTAGCTGGCCAGTTCATTCTTCGGATACCACATAGGTGCAGATACGGGGAACATGCTAAAATTTTGTAAGCACTATATTTAAAATTTTAATGCAAAAAATTATCATTTATTAGGAACCTGTCAAATAACCTTATAATATATTTAGTGGAGTGAAATTGCTTTAATATCTGGTGATATTCCCAAATCATAAACAAGAGTATGAATAAAGTTATTTAAAAGCAAAGATAAAACATTTTTAGGATATGCTACAGTTTTTGTGGCCCGTCCTGACTGGGTATAATGTCACTTTTCACCATAATTAAAGCACGATTTTTACCTAATGGTATAAATGTTTGAAACAATTATTGTTCTCAACGGAAAAGTGAACAGTTAGTATTATATTAACTTTTGATCCGATTTAACTTATTTAGTCCATTTACACCTACGTATTTTAGATTAAATTTTAATTTATATTGATTGTAATGAGTAGTTAAAAGACAAGCAAGTGTCGCCATGCATGTATAATTGCTAAGGGTATTTTTCAATTATTGTAAGCTAAATGTTTAAAAAACACTTTGAAAGGTTTTTCTTTTATCTCATTCATATTTTTTGAGTTATTGCGTAGAGTTTCATTTGCCGTACAAATCAATTGTATTATATTTCTACACCAAATATAGATCTTTATTAAATTTGAAATTTTACCATGATCTGTAACATGAAAAACGCGTACCGATACCCAAGCAGACGGAAATATAGTCTTGTAAACTAAAAAGTCCGGTAAAGTATGCAAAAAAGAGTGGCCACGCCTGTAATGCAGAAATAGTTTGCCAGCTTACACATGGTTATTGACTTGAACGCGAATGTGAAAGTCCGGCCATGAGTTTATTTACTGTGGGCCAAACCATGATCGGTATCTTAGATTATCAATACATTCAGCCGTAACGTAATTCACTTGGGACGAGAGTCTAGCATTATTACACACACATGCCTTTCTCTATTTTATCTACTCAAAAATCCATTATCAAAACAGTTCTCAATGATTAAATGCCACGCATTGTAGTTTGTTACCAAAGATAAAGATCAAACGGAAGGCTTAAAACCATAATAATTTCTATGGATTTGAAAACTAAATAATGGATTATGAGCTCTGGAATGTATAAAACCCTAATACACATACGGTGTAGAATTTTTTCTGGTGAACTTCCAAAACTCTAATGGAAATTGTTAACCACTATATTGTATGGGAACATCACCACATAACAGACTGCAACTATAGGAATGATGAGCATCGCTACTACACAAAGTTGGGAACTAACTTATGAATTTGACTGTTTCCTGAGCAAATTTACGAACACTACCATGGATGCACGGGAAAATAATTTACCGTACGCGCTTTCTCACTGTATCTATACACTGGTGCGGTTTATTTGCGAATAATTTCCTTGAGTGACGTAAGAGTGAAACAAGAGTATATGTAGTGTCCAGTTATACAATGCAAATTAGTCCATTCATGACTAGATAGCCAATTGGATTATAGTAGTTACTACGGCAATCCTAGAAGCAGATCAGAACATGCTGTAGCTGTTAACACCTACATCACATTACAAATTACCGAAAATAGTTCGTACTTTTGATTGCGACTGTAGGCAACGTTTTGTTTGGAAGCTCACGCTCTTAAGCTAATGCTAATAAAGCATAAATCCTTATTAAAACCTTGCAGACTCCGCAGTACATGGAATATTTAATGATTTCATAATGGGATCCAATAAATTTCAAAATTATGACCTGCAAAAATGTCATAGTGCTCTGCAGGATCATAAAAAGCATTGCTGAACCTTAAGATACGCATTCTAAGCAGAATTATGCTAAATCTTATGGTCGTCTATTGTCCAAAAGTGTCTGCATGTCATACACTACAAGAAATTATTTCTAAATTTACCATATAAGTCTATATTTAGAGTAACGAAGCACGTATATAAATTATTTTCCCATAAATGCACGGTAACGTTCCTACTGTTGATCAGGAAAGAGTCAAATGCATAGGAAAGTTTCCAACTTTATATAGTAGCAATGCTAAACCTTCCCATATTTTCAGCCTGACATGTAGTATTATTTATGTAAACACCGTATACGTTAAAAACTTCTATTACAGTTTAGTACGTCAACCAGATTTTTTTACAGTGTATCAAAGGGGCATCCAAAACAAACACATTTGAAGAGTTTTCATTCGAGTATTTAACTACCATTCTATAGTCGTGAACATAAAACTTTTGAAGTCAGTAATCTTCCTAAACATCGTGATTTTTTAGGTGGGCATTGAAAGAACATCGATCCAGGGAAAAAAATATATCAAAATTACACAAAACTGTAAAGGGCAATTGAAACTGCTGATTTAATATGGTTGAATTTTATCTTCACGTCGTCGTTTTTATTCTTTATGTTCTGCGTCAACTGAAAACTTCGTACTGCCGAGAAATAATCAAGTCTATATTATCGTCGCGAGTTTTCAACAAATAAAATACGCAAGGGAGTTGCGCCACTTATCCATAAACAAGCTTTCAATGACCACCGTGCTAATGCCAGGAGATAATTCTTCACAAAATGTGTGTCCTGGTAAGAAGCACAGCTGAAGTTTTCTTAGTACATCAGTTTCTAAGAGCGTGACGTTGTATTTACGACGGGAGCCGCAGCGTCGTAAGTCACCACTGCCGCAGATCAAGGAGCACATTTTGATAAGCAAATTAAGTATACTACCTGCGCTGCAAACGAAGAGATGCATCCCGGAAAAAATTTACACCCTTGACAGGAGTACCTTCGTTCTTAAACTGCAGTTTGGTGTGAAAGATAAAAGCCCAAACCATCAATAACACTCAGATGTTGGCAGTTGAAAACACTGACAGGTTCAACTGCAGGTGAGAGATGGTTGATATTTTTTCAATATGCACTTTCGAANTTCGTTTTCAAACTGCAGCTTGGTGTGAAAGATAAAGGCCCAAACCATCAATAACACTCAGATGTTGGCAGGTTGAAAACACTGACAGGTTCAACTGCAGGCGAGAGATGGTTGAAATTTTCTCAATATGCGATTTCGAAAATTAACCTTTTGTTGTGGTACAAAACATTATCATTAGAGAGAATTTAAGAATTTCGTAATCTTCAATGTCAGGAATTATATAGCTGGAATCTTTAAAAGTATCCAGGCTTTACAGTGACTGTGAATGTTATCTTGACTTCTTGGCTGGACCCTTGTCGTGGTCATTGTAGGAACCGATGTTTCACCATGCATTCATGTAGGATTTTTCAAGGTCATCCAACTGTTTTGTAAGTTCAGGAGATGTGTAAGCTCCGGTATGGTGGTTCTTAAAAGATCTCACGTCGGCAAATGTCTCAATTACATGTCTCATCGTCTACCTGCACAAAAATAACTGTAAGTTCTATTCTAATCAATCGGAGGGAAAAAAATATTGAAAAACCCAAATTACGTAAATAAATTAATCAATCCATCACAACTCTATGAGCAAACAGTTACAAGGAACATTATGTATAGCAGTCAACAAATCGCCAACTACAGATAAGAGAGTAAATTAAAGCATTTAGCAGTTAGATCTTATTTTAAAGGTTTTTTCAGCTGCTTACTTGTCTACGGTAGAAGTTTAAATTCGATACAGTACAGAAGCCTTCAGGGAAATTACAAGTTCTTTTGTCTGGAAAAAAGAAATCCACGGACCGAGCAGCTAACCTGTGTCTATGAAGTAGCATATTGATACAGCCTTGTACATCTAAGGCGGACTTGTACACGTATGACAGACAGGATTGTTAAGAGGAATGAATTACGTATTCACTTTCATTAACAAGAGAACCACAGACCAGCAAAATTGGAACATTCATCCACAACATAACACGACGTGGACTTCGGTAAGTTTGAAGCCCCAGCCAATATCACCAACGACAGAAAAAGGACAGGAGAGGTAATTCACTCGAAAACACTTTCTTTTCAACAACACGTGATCCGTTGCGGCAAATAAATTTTTGGTTAAATATAAACAACTGGAAAGTAGGTTTTGCTAAAAACGAAATTTTTGTTAGGTAAACATTAATGGTAATGACATAATCTTCGTTGTCTTTACAATAGTTAGGCAAGTTCAACCACTATGTCGATGATACAAGTAAATTGTTATTTGGTAACTTAGCGTTCTGGAAGTTTCTTTACGTACTAAAAACTACAGTGACTGAAAAAAAGACTTTTGAAATCACGTAATATTTTGCTTTGGTATACTACCAGATTTCTTAACTCCAAACAAAACCATCTTAAATAATTTTTTCTTTGCTATAAAATCGATATCAATACATAATAATTTGTAGGAGAAAAAATTAATAACAGTTAATATAAATTATTTTGACCTTCCCCTTGAGTGAAACTATGATTTAGTTACTTTACAAGAAACAGCATCTAATAAATTGTTTTCGTTGCTGTACAGAAAACTTTGCACACATATTTCTTCACGGTGTAAAAATCATCTAGGAACTACTACTAAAAATTATCGATGAGAGTTAAGTAAATCCTAGATAACACTCTTCAGCATATCGATGCCTAAAGACCTGCCAGGTGACCTATCAAAGAGAAGATGACCATAACTTGCCATCACTAGAGAAAATCAGAAGTTTTCTACAAGTAACTGGTTGCCACAGGAGCCGATCGGAAGGCCCGCTCACCTGGACAGATAATCACAGGCAATAAACCACGAGTTCCACACGAAGAGCCTCCACAAACGATTGACCTTACTTCCAATGCTAGAAGTCCCTGAATGGACCCACTAGAATGTACGGTGAATCGACAGTTCTTACAATCATCACGACGTGACTTCATGCTGGAATCCAAGACATCCAACCAGGATCTTTTGATGCATTACAAGTACCTTAACAAATAGTACTCACGAGTAAGGTTCTTAGGGTAAAACTTGGGTAACTAAGTTCTCATATTGCAAACGATTTTCTATGGACCATGTGCTCTAAACATAAAATCACTGACTTAAAAAAACAGACTTGTCGATTCTTGCGGATTATTGTTTCGATCTATGTTAGACTAGCACCACTTCACGGGTTCTGTTGATTTTACCGGAGTAAAATTGTGTACGAGGTCGTGTATCACAGCAACAACTTGCGAATAAACTGTGTTAGAGGTATCAAAAGTATTTTAAAAAAAATATATGTAGGTTCAAACCTCGCCTGTAGTGACGTGATAACACGTGAAGATGAGGCGAAGTAGTGTTATATATATATATATCAGTTTGCGTCACGCGTCAGCATAANTGAGGCGAAGTAGTGTTATATATATATATATCAGTTTGCGTCACGCGTCAGCATAAATAACCAGCTTAAAAAGATCTTTGAGAGAAATGTTAGGTGTACACATATATATATATGTGCGTGTGTGTGTCTGTTTGTTAGATTTTAATTTCTGATAGTTGGAAAAATGTGTAAAGTTTTAATTTAACTTTTCGTAGCGCAATAAATCACATAAGTCAAAGCTAAAATATACGAATTTACATTAAAATCACGGTATTGATTCTACATGAAATGCTGAAATACTGATTGTCACTAATAAACACAAATAAAACTTGGTACTGAACTTGGATACGTCTGCATTTCTAGCCTCTGTAGAGTATCTGGCTTCCAACTGTGCCCTCGTAGTGATATATGACTATACGTCAGGGTAATAAATTCAAAGAAGAAATATTTTCAGTATACGTAGTTGTGTGTGGAACACACAAATACGTGGCTTAAAAAGGTTAATGAATGGGAAAATGTAGTTTCTTATTGGATGGAAGACTTGAAATGAATTAATTTTACCACCGTGAGAATATTCCACTAAGACAGCAAAGAGACATAAAGCAGTGCATACATAAAATAGCATAACTAGCAATATATCTACTTATTTATATTTAGAGAAACAAATAGCTTCAAGTTTAATTTCAAATATTAAATTTCAATTTTAATTTTTTCGATAACGGTGACAACGATATTTGAATATAACAAACAAAAAATTGAATGAGCATTTGAAGCAGATATATGTGGTGGTAGGGATGTTAATAATAGTAATATTGAAGAAATGTAATGGGATGTTCTGATAAAAAGGACTTGTCTTGAATGTTATCCGTTACGACAACAGCACAGACACCTTGCATGTGGAACTGTTTTACTAATTGAAAGCGGTCGAGGTATCGTTAAGTTCTCACTTTCAAAACTAGTAGTTTACGTTTCAGCCTAATGAACGTAATAATTTCGTTACCCTACTTTTTTTATCTGCACCGGCATACCAGCTGCGCGATGTCCTACGGGTTTCCAATTTGCGTTGGGCAAGTTTACGGTACATTGAAAATACAGTCTAATGTTTTTGCACATTTGAGTGTTGTCACATGCGTAAATAACGCTTGTCTTAACCTCCAAATGAGTTCTGTTTGTAATGCGAGCTATTTTTTCTTTAAGTACCGTGATATATTTTGTCCGCAAATTTTAATATTAAACATTGTCAAACTACCTGAATTTAAAANTTTTTCTTTAAGTACCGTGATATATTTTGTCCGCAAATTTTAATATTAAACATTGTCAAACTACCTGAATTTAAAAATGGAAGTCGTTGTAGACTAGCTCGCGCGGCCGGCGTTGGAGGACTGGACTGTAGAGTTTGGCTGTTCCGCTAAGTGAGCGAGCCCCTACTGGCTGTTACAGCGACTGCCGGAGCCCCTCCACCTACTACCACGTTCTGCAACGTGCCGCCATTTGCCAGCAGAGAGGTCTGGGGTGTATTTATACCGGCGCGCGAGCGTCCAACCACCTCCCCTGCAGGCAGAGAGGGTAGTTAGATAAACATTTACAACCCGTCCACTGGGCGGAAACCTAGTGGACAACAAGTAGCTGCAGTGAGAAACTGCCGCAAGCACACAGTGATATGGGGCAGCAGAGGGTGGAGGGGCTTGCCCTTCCTAACCCGCTGCCAGTAAATGAAAACACCAGTTGGAAGGTCGAGGGCCCTTCACGGGGCCTGGACTACCCCCGCTCTGGGCTTCGGCAATGATGACAAGTGGCGTGAGGTGCACGTCTACAAGATACTCGTCGTCTGGATCTGAAGTACGTCATCACGCCACACAACGCGAGTCGAGGTATGCGGACTCTTGGTGTTGTGTGTCAGTGCTTCCCTGCGCGTTCTGTGTTTTGCTTCTTTCTGTTTTTCGGGTTCCATGCTGTGAATTTATATCCCCTTGCGGGGCGTTTAGCTTTCATCGTTTTATTTGCTGCCTGGGTTCTTCTGTGCTGTCTGTTCCGTTTGCTGTGCTCTGGGTTTTCCATTTTCCCATATTATTTTTCTCTTTGCGTTCAACCCGAGAGAGCCCTTGTGGCTGGGGCGGGACTTCTGTTCTGTGTTGTTCGGCTGGTTTTTGGCCTCTGCTTTCTTGCTGTTGGTTTTTTATCTAAAAAAAAAATTTGCATTTCTTTCATTAGGCGTTTTAAGATTCATACTTATGTTCTGCCCGTGCATTGCTCCGTTGTTTGAGTAAGGTCCACATTATTTTAGAATGAGTATTTTACAGCCATTTGTAGGCAGTTGGTTTGACGGTGCTTGGCACCGTGGTGGCACATTCCTGTAGTTCTTTTTTTTTTTTTCTTAGGGTTTTGATTTTCCTATTTCCTTTTGGTGTTTNACCGTGGTGGCACATTCCTGTAGTTCTTTTTTTTTTTTTCTTAGGGTTTTGATTTTCCTATTTCCTTTTGGTGTTTCCGTGTTTTGGTGCCGCCACGGAGTCACGCTCGTGTATTTTCTGGTCGTTAGTTTGTACGAACTGGATCACCATTACATGTGTTTACATGCCCTACCATAGTATTATTTACGTGCTAAATTCGGCGAAGATTGTTTGAGTAGTTTTTTTATAATATAAAGTATAATATTTATTTTTTCGTGTTATGCTGTCTTCCAGAATTACGGATAAGCAACAATATCCATATCTAAATTAGATGCCCATGTCTTGCGCTGTCAACGTGCAAAATTTGGTTTAAATAGGTTGATTGGTTTCCGAGGTATGGCATACCTCGGAAACGTTGACGTGGTCACCATATTATAAGGAAGAGCTTGGTGTGGTCAAAACAATAAAATTGAGGTAAACTTACTTAGTACTATATGTGTAACGAGTTTGGTGAAATTCGGTTCACGCGTTCAGAATATGTAAAGTGTCATACGGGAAGTGGGCGCGCACACACACACACACACAGACACACACACAGACACACACAGACACACACACAGATAGACACATGAAAGTGATCCCGTAAGTCTTTCTTTCTTTTGGAAAGTAGGCTCAAATTAGGAAACTCAAGAACACGATTCGGGTCCCGTATTTTATCATGCAGTCTTAGCGGCAACAAACAATTTCGTGCACGCACACCGATACTCGTAAGTTTTATTTCGATCATATTTTTTCCCCAGTACCAGTCGTTTTTGTTAGCACCCCTTCCCTCCCTCCCCCCTTTTTTCTGGGCTTTAGAAGTTTAAGGAATTTATTGGGGCTTGGCAAATATTAAAATCACATAATTGTTTCGAAAACCAAGAGAGCAAAGTAAGAGTTTTTATGTACAAACAGACGCGATCTTTAACAATTTTTGGTAGTTTTCAGAAAAAAATAACACTTTACATCTAAGACCTACGGAACACGAAACAATAGCAATTTTATCAAATCATTACGTTATCAGTCTAGCCAAAACAAAAATACAAGTTAAAAAAGATTTTTACTTGCCTTAAAACAAAANTTTAAAAACAAACAAAAAACACAATTTTTTACTTAAGTTTTAATTACTTGAACAAACTTGCTTTGAAAAATGTATGATTTGCCGGAAGATGAAACTTAAACACTGAATAAAGCCATTTGTCATGTCTCCAGTTTTGCCAAATTTTAAGTCTTAAAAGACTCGCTAACATACCTGAAAAAAACTTAATAAGTCTTTAAACATTTAAATAGCATTTTAATTGAAGATCAAAATTTAAGAGAATGGTTTATGTGATAGGTATGAAATCGAAAGAAAATTTTACTATCCTTCAGCTGTAAACGCTTACAAACTTAATAAAAGCTGGGCGCAATGAAGCTACAAACATATAAACAATTCATATACTCCACGTAAAGTTTCTTCCTTTATGATAGAAAAAACAGGAAATGACTAGGACTGTATTTTTTGCCGATCAGACTGCAATAGGATAATATTTTTAATGCACAACTATGAGACATTTTTCTATCAGGGCTACGAGAAAATAAAAATATTTCGACAAGAAATACTTACTTTGCAAATGGTGTACCGAAATTAAATTTAGTAAAATTTAATGTATCAACTTTTGTTTATTGACGGTTACCAACACATCACAGCTGTCGCTGTTTTTAAATTATATATATAAATTTTTTTCAAAATGAATACTATAATTAATTGATAACATTTATAAACGTTTAATTTAATCAAAATATAATGCTTTATTGTCTATAGCAGTACTAAATGCCTGTTGTATATTAATTATTTATAAGACATGCTGACATGTTAAAGATGGAGTTTGTTTCAAAAAGTGCGAAGATACCGCGATTGGACTATAATAATCAATCTGGCACAAAAAAAAAAAACTTAAGTTCTATAAAGACTTTTTGTGTTGTACGCTAATAAAGCGTATTCCAGTGAACACGATACGAGATAAAGGTATCCATTGGTGGATAACAGTAGTAAAGAGAGTAGGTCTTACACCTTGGACTGAGCTTCGATCGTCGCCACATCCACATTTCTTTTGTATCGGTAACGGGTTTTTTTTTTTTTCTTCGAAAAAAGAAAATGGTTTTTTTTTATATATTTTACATTGGAATATACATATATCCTTTTCACTTACAGTATGTAACCAAAAGGTTTCTATTTAATTATCTATAAATTACGGAGTTTCCATTTTGTCAACTAACGATTTACTTAAAACTGAGTTGGTTAGTAGTTTTAAAATCTTGCGGATGGAGCCGTTTTAAACACATCAAATAAATTAAAATTCATTGGCAATATATGGATACTCACTGATTACTTTTTAGAGTGTAAAATTTTTTCTCCACGTTTTTGGAGCTAGCTGCGTGCCCTGAAACAACCAGGGACATATCCAGAGGAAGGTTCACAGGATACATGAGCATTCCCTCCTTACATTGACATGAAACTGTCCTGTGAATATTTTAAAACTAATGTCAGAAAAACATTATATTATTTAATTAATTTAATACATTTCTCCAAAATTATGTCGACGCACTGCTCCCCTCTCATACCGCGATGCGAGAGTCTTAGAATCGCACCTGTACAATGAATAATTGTACAATGAAGAATTGTACAATGAAGAATTGTACAATGAAGAACTGCACACTGAAGAACTGTGCAATGAAAAAGTCCCCCCCCCCCGGTTCATAACAACAAAAATCTAGTTCCGTCCCTGGAAACAACGCATTTCCGTAACCGCTTTCTTCTGCCGTTGGCGCCATCCTGCGACCAGTGGTCAGAAAAAACGAAAGCTCTAAATTAGTAAATTTGCAACGGCACGCCTTTCAACTCCTTCCTGGTACACGCCAACCCTTTATGCGTCCTCCAATGGAATTTTGTATTTTCTTATAAACTTCATTTTGGCGTGATCAGAACCTAAATTACGTGTTGCATAAAAGATAAAGTAATGGTATCTACAATAATCTTGGAGAACAAAAGCTGCCTGAGTTACTGGTTACTGTCATTCTGGCGTACGTTATTAAATTTAGGGATGGTAGTTACGCTACTGCGGGAGGCGTAATTTATGCTAGCCGTGGTTACTTCGTATTCCTCCTGGGGCCGCGGTGGCTGAGCGGTTAGACTACTCGCCTCCCACGAAGGCGTACCGGTTTCGACTCCCTGCGGGGTCACGCCCGGATTTTCGCACGTGGGAATCGTGCCGCTGGTCGGTGGGTTTTCTCGGAGACTTCCCGCTTCTCCTGCCCGTGCATTCCAGCGCTGCTCCATGCTCGCATCGCTTCACTCTCATCGGCTCTAAAGACCCTGACATTAAGAGCCGTCCGAAGCACTGCACTGCATTCGCGTTATGGGACACGCATTTTGTCTTATATTACAGTGCCGACCGAGGCAGGCAGCGGTTCTTTCTCGGTGGATGGTGTACCGCTTCCGCTAAATTACTTGATATGACTTACCTTACATGCCTTTACAAGTCTTGATCCTTTTGGAAATACAATACATTACGTAACTTCCGTTTCTTGAAGCGCTTTTTTTGATGAATTTTTCTCCAAGTGCAATATTTCTCGTGGTATTTCCTTGTCGGTTGCACGTGAATATGGCTGCTGTTATCTTAACCTAAACCGGTTTAGATGGGGGATGGAGGGCGCTGCATGATCCGCTAATTTGTCACGTATGGGCGTAAACGATTGTCTTTCAAATTTTTTTTCTATATCCAGTATTTTTAGTTTAGATATGCTGCTGATTTACATATTTTTTCGAACGAATTGATTTTAGTTAGAGTAGAATATTTTCATACAAGAGCTTTGTTTACTAAAACCCATGAACCAAGTGAGATAATATTTTGTTTCCACGTTTGTAGCATTTTTTATATTTATTTCATAATATTATACCGTTCCTGGGACATGAAAAATCGTCATACGTACAAACTGTGCTAGTTACCTTCTAGAATAATTCAGTTCAAAAACTTTGATCCATCAGAAGTGCCGTTATACAAACAAACGTTATAAAAACGCAAACATATATATATGTATTTAATTTCTTTGATTTTAATACATGTTTACTCAACGGAAATTTAATGAGTAATATTTTCGAGCGTTATGTTGCAGAGATTTAAGGCCATCACCATCACGAAATTAGTTTCATGATTTCAATCCCAAAGAAGTTATGGGCGTGGGTGTCTTTTCTAGATGTACTGTAAGTTGAGAGATTATTTAGTTTTTAAGCTACTTCCAGATTACTTTTGGCATGAGATCGGAAGATCTAGTAATATTTAATTATCCTGTATAAGAACGAAATTAAACTAATTCCTAGTTTATTTCAGTTATAAAAACTAAAATGAAAAAGTCCTTTTCAAATTACCTTATATTTACTTACGTATACTTTATGTAAAAATTTAATATCTGGGAATGGTTAAAATACTTGCGCAGTCAGCGAAAATTGTTTGTTGTTATTGCTGAACACACATTAACGTCAGCATATCGAATTTGGCTCGGAAAAACCGACGTATAACCGACAATGTAATTTCAACAAGCAAATTAAAATTCGCCAATCGGCTGATGACACCGTTCCGCATGAAATTTTGCGTTAAATAACGAATGAAATTCCCAAATCTTCTCAAGCTTAAATGGATATCTGTATGAATTGCACATATTAATTTTGTGCTCGTAAAGCTTTAAATAAGCATTTTAGTGAAATACGCAATAGTGTATCAAATTTATGAAATTTTAGTTTTAAATGCGTGTTGTCTAGCACAAAATACAGAGAATAAATTTTAAGTTTTTAAAATATATAGCCTCCCATTAATGTTAAGATCACATGTATTGTGGCTTTGATAAAATCTGGAAAAATGAGTTATAAGACGCAATCTGCATTAATAGTATAGTGCTTTCATTTTAACTGACACAGACTTCAAATTTTTAGAACTTTTTCTAAGTGTATGAATAAAAAATTAATAATGATAAGAAAAACGATTTTTTTTAGGCAAAACGGTATTTCCCTTTTTTTTTATTCTGTCTTTAGTTTTTAGGTTCTGGCGTTTTCATGTTTCTCAAAAATGAAAACGTTTCTGTGCTTTTTAATGTGCTGTAAAAATTGCTTGTCAATTTGAAGTATAAGTTAAATATCTTATCTGTCGTATACCATTTTTATTAACAATTTCTAGAACTTTAGAATAGTGTATTAAATGGCAAAATACGGCATTGTAACCCAAGAATATGGCCTCATAAAAACCGCTTTTGGTTAACTGTCAGGAAAGCAGATCCCCAATAGCGTAAAAGCCGTCCATTAAATTCCCCCACGTAAAAGAGAAGGAAAAAAAAAAGACGTGGTATTCGTCACTATGCGGTCGGAAACCCTTATAAACACACTGCTCACAAAAGTTTAGCATATTCCCGCTGGGATCCGAAGAATGAACTTGCCAACTTATTCAAGTTGAAATGAACTTCATAGAGAATGTGTTTTCCTTCCTCAAACGAGAGATTGCGAACAGTGCACAACCGCCAGTGACCATTCATACCGTAACCCGTTCAGTCACCGTGTCTACAATCGTGGACACGTTGCACGTGGATGAAACTTTTGACCAGTACCGTACACAGCAAGGCGCCAGTGCCCAATCTTCCTCGTGGCTCTAATCTGGTTTGTGGGAGTTTCCGACACCTCTTTGAAACGAATGGTTATTGCCGATAAAATCGAGCATGCAGGGCATTGTTCACTGGTCGCACGAGAGATGCTGAACACAAGTACAGCTCCTACCAAAAAAATTACGTAACTGCAGCACTTGAACTCGGAAACGAATGTGCGACTGAACGGGTTAAAAAAAAAAAACAGCCGCAATTGGGAATGGGACAATTTGCCTCAGAAAATTCTTAATGATCTTGTTTTCGGCTTGTCTCGTCGGATACAAGCGTGCCTCAGAAATCGTGGGGGTACTTCACGACGTTGACGTTTGTCAATGCATCTGAAAATACCTTTTTGTTGATATTGAAACTAACCAGATTCCTTTGTCTACGTTGTTTTTCAATTTATGTCTTTTGTTTTTCGTACTGGGATAATGTAACCGAGTGATGCGTTATTTTCCACTTTATGTGTGATTAGTAGTCCAACAAATGTAAACTACTTTTATTCAATATAACATCCTGGTATCTGATATATGCTAAACATTTCGTGAGGAGTATATGAAAGAGAATACGCAGTTTTTTTCCCGTTGTGTTACTAGATACCAATACTGTCGTGCTGACTCCATTCGCAGGAGTTTAAATTTTGTAGTTACAGGCCCAGCTATGCCGACAAGTTTCGCTTGCTACCTACTGACTTGCCACGATATCTGCTCAATTTTTACTGTACATATTTTCCTGCGAACATCTGCATAAACTGTAGTGGAGTGGAGAGGAGAGATTTGGGTGGCTCTGATGATAGAGCTCTTGAGAGCCGATGAGTGTGAATTGAGGTGTGTATGGATCGGCGCTGGAATGCAAGGGTGGGGAAAACGGGAGATCCCCGAGAAAACTCGCTAACCAGTAGCATCGTCTGGCGTGATTCCCAAGTACGAATATCCGGGAGTGACCCTGCCGGGAGTCTAACTTTGGTTTGCCTAGGTGGGAGGCGAGTAGTCTGACCACTACACCACCGCGGTCCCTCATCTGTTAAATGCGTGGTAAAGTAGCTGAAAATAGTTTTTTTTTTATATTACAAACAACTCCGGATACAAATCAAAATCGGAGTGTGGCTGTGTCGAGAACACGGCCGTGAGTTTTACTTAAAAATTGTTCGTAAGGGATTAGTTTTCTTTGGGATATGATAATGAAATTAAAGTAACGAGCTAGAGTATTGGCTTTTATGGCATAAAGAGTCATATTTGGACGAGACCTTTCGGTTTGCACCAAAAATCAGCTCGCAAGCTCTTCATACTCACGAGAATCTCTGCCCGAAAGTTTTCGACCACGCCAGACGCCGCGGACCTTCACCTAGTTCTCACTCATGCGCGGCGCCAACTCGATGACATTCTCGTATCATAGTCGTACACCCGATGGGACGGGATCACTTTTATATCTATCGTTTTATTAGTCACGTAGTTATAGTGCTCCAACTGATCATCCTGCAAACGTTACATCGCCGTTCCCGTCCTGGTGCTCCATGTGACGGTCAGATTTTGAAGACCTGGTGACGTCAAAACTAATGTAATCTACCCTGTCACGCCTGTTTATTCTCAATAAAGTATAGTCCATTCAAAAAATTTTCAAATTCGAATTCGAACCAATTTCCTGTCTGTAATAGCACATACTTTAAACCTTGAGTGCGATAAGAATACATGCAGTTTCATATACGGTATTCATGGTAAAGCGAGTACTTTTTAAGGGATTGCCAGCAGGACTTATAACCAAAAATTATGTTTTATTGTGGCCTCAGACTTAAACATTTACGATGTATAAAATTTGTACACTGTGTTTATTAGTCACATGCCGTTTCCTGTAGCTATTTTTGAAAGGATGGAAATAGGTGGAAATGAACAAAACAAAACTGCCTTAAAAAGTACCCACTTTACCATGAACAGCTTATATTTGTATCGAGCTATTAACATAAGTGCCCTTACTTAAGATTTCTTCCAATGTGTCTTCTTCAAGCATTAGATTTTCCGATCCGCTATTTATCCCGCTAATCCATCCGTCTTCTTCTTAGAATTAATGTTTTTTTTTATTTATATTTTCTGTTATACCTCAAAATCTTTTTACATTTTCTCTTACCTTATCCGCATGTTCTTGTATAATCTGTTGTTTTTTTTCGGTGTGTTCATGGATTCCTAGGATATTTTAAATTTCGTCACTATGAAGTGTGGCTCATATTGTGACTCCCAGACATTCTCTCGGGAACCTCATCTTTATTTATATAGTCTAATCACAGTATCTTCGCAATTTTTGAAACAAATCTTTCGAAAATCATTGCTGGCCAAGAAGGCATGTTGACATCATAAAGGCAGTCCAGAGATACTCGTGTTGCGTGATGCCGGGCATCATCATGCTGGAAAATGGAATTGTAAAGCTGCGCCAGGTAGAAGAGTGCGCACGGTCGCAGAATTTCCTCGACGTCTCGCCGCGCCATCAGGTGTCCTTCAATCACCACCAGCGGGAATTGAACCACGACACATCTCGTTGGGGCAGGCGTGCCTCTCTGCAATCAAGCGCGGGTCGCGACGCTGGCCAGGACGTCTCCAGGTTCTAGCTCGGAGGTCGTTTGTACACGGACAGAACTGTGATTCGTCGCTGAAAACAACTCTTCACCAGCCCGCAAGATGCCATGCAAAAGGTCACACGTGCTCGGTCGATGCTGGGGTCGTAGTATTCGACGTCGTAAAGGCCGCCGCGACGACAGATCTTGCTCTGCTAGCTGCCTGTGCACGGTACTGGGGGACACATGCGTGTCCTCAGCTACCGCGACATGTCCCTGTGGTGTGCTTGCAGCCTGCCGCACGATGGAACGATCCTCCCTGCTGGCGGTCCACCGGGCTTGACCCGAGCCTTCTCCTGCCCCCACTGCGCCTAACGCTGCCTCGTAGTACAGGTAGAATATTGTTCAAGTGTTGTGAAATGCGCCGAAACGTCCAACCTGCCTCTCGGAGGCTGCAGTTGCGGTCTCGCTGAAACTCGTCCACCTGGGGAAAGGCTTGTTGAATGTGCCTTCGGGGCATGCTGCGTGTTAACCAGACTTGCGGTCTGTAGCTCACGCTGCTAAAGGCCTCATTCTGTGTCTTGCAGCTGTGAATGGCGGAGAAAAATATACGCCACCTGCTAGCTCATTCGCACAATTTAATGCATTAAACGCAAATGCGACATACTTCAAGGTATGACTATACTGTGTGGCAAGGTTTGTTTTACTAGCTTGAGTCATTCATAAAGATAAATTTTTTTTCTTCAAATAAGTGTATTACTGTAGGCGTTCGCTGCAAAAATTTGGATCTATCCGGTTGAGGCGCTGTCTTTGTGGCAATTATTTTCCTAATTTACAACGTAATTGCAACACCTAATATTCACACGCATCTACATATGTATTGAAACAGATTTGTGAAATATTCGTGCTAAAAGTTGTAAACATTTTTATTAGATATTTCGATGCGTCGGCAAATATGTCGACAATCCCAATGAATACCAATGGTATTAAGATTTTGTAATATTCTATTGATAAAAGTAAGAACGTTTCATTTTTTATCACTTGATCTAGCAACACGGCTTCCTTGAACTTAATTCATATGAATTTAACAATGTTTTTTGACACGTTTTCTTCTGTAAAAGCAACTAAATTTTCGGTATTATTAAAAATTGTGTCTTCCTTATGATGTTTGACGTGCGAAAATTCTGTGTTTTCACGTGTCGGTATTTAAAGAGGAACGTTCGAAACGGCTTGGCGCTGTTTTTATAAAGGGAGAATAGTATTAAACTTTTCAGAGTATCTCAACTGACAGCACATGCGAAAATATATATTTTCTATCACCTCGGTAATTTAGAAAAGAGTAAGGGCATTAGGAAAAGTATCGTGTACAATTAAAATTGATAAACCAATACTATTTGATTTAAATTAACGCGTACCTCGTATTTACAACGTAAGTTAGGAACATTATTATTTTTCATTTACATATTATATGTAGCTGACATCAAAGCAGTTGATGAAAACCACAGTTGAAAGTCCCGTGGGAATGTTTAGATTCAGGATCGAAATAAAACTCCACCAGCGGGCTGAAAGTAGAAATTTCGCAGGGATTTAAAAAGTGCTCAATTTACCATGAACAGCTTATGTATACATTACAAATACAGCTCTTGCAATGTCACAGAGAAGAATTTCACATGGGATAGTATTGTTATTTTGACGTGACAACGTCTTATAATTCGATAGAGCCGGCTGCACGCACGAAAAAACATGACTCATGCGGCGTTACCTCGCTCTGAGGCGTTCCATGTAAGGCTTGAAGTGCAAGCGAGAGCGCGGAACGAGCGAAAAAGAAGCACAATCGGCCTTTGCGTTCGGCAGCGTTCGACATCCGTCTCTCTCCTACTGACCGACGTTGTCACGTTCAACTATCGTCAGTAAACCGACTTTACAGACAACCAATTTTTTTTACAAATGTTTGTAAGAGTACGACGAACATCTCAAATTAACTTAGAAAAAATATTTACAGCGTATGAGTTTTGCTTACTAGTTATATTGCAATGAAGGCAATGCCATGTAGCTGAAAGAGACAGTGTGCACTGAAAAATAATCAAAGCTGTTGGAATTGCAGAGTTAACCGAGAAACAGCTATGTTAAATGTATCTTTTAAAACAATAATAACACAGTTATTAATATTCGAAAACAACCGAGTGCAACTTAACAGACACAGGCAAGGTTTCCACTTATGATATCTAGATTATGCTGTTTATAATTACATTTATGAGAAGGGTCTTTCTGACCTGCCACAACGAAACGGAGCCCATTTTGACTCGGCTTACTGGACCTGTGTTCCCTGTGTTTTAATAACCAAGGCTATTATTATAACTTCGCAAGTTTACTTCTGACAATTTTATTGAATAATACTGTCATAATACAAAATACTCACGCTTGTCTAAAATCACACAAATACGAAGATGTGTGTTGCAAAATCACAAAATTTCGCCTGTAGAGTGCCTACAATATTAGCAGATAATTTTTCACGTATTGAGAGCACGGAAAATGTTTACACCCTGTGTTTTTTTCAGACTGAGCATATAGTCGTAATTTATTCTAAAAATCCAGATTTTATCCTTTCTTTGTCACCACCCCAAATAAATATTTGGAATAATAGATCATATCCATTGCCATAAGTATATGTTTTCTGAAAAATTTCTTTCTCTGGGTTGACAGTATAGAAATAAATATTTCTCGCTGTAGTTGTATTTAGTTACTTAATTAACTTTTAAGTTAGTTACTACTAGTAAAAGTTCTTCACTGTTGGTTTTTTTAGGCCATGTTCAAATCATTATTACCTTTCGTTCGATTTTTCAGTATGATGTAAAAAATATTCCAGTTTCCACCGCAGCAAACAGTTTTCAGTGCAGATAAAGTATGGCAACTATGTGCAGTTACTTCTAAAGCCCAGTTACGGAACTTTTTTTAATAGCGAAAAGGTTTTATTGACATTCGTTTGAAACAGATTTTCATGTTGGGCTAACTCCATTGACGACATCGCTACGGTTTTGCCTTCAGATTGTCAGATTCCAAGTTCAAATCACGGATGATACATCGAAGCGTAGCGGAATTTTTCTGCAATATAATGGTCCATTAAAATTATCAGTAATTTTTAAACTCGCTGATGGAATATTCCCTAACTAATGACTAGGTTTATTTAAGCACGAGGACCACTAATTAGTTTAAGAAATCCCTTTGGTGATAATGCAAGTAATTCTAATAAATACCTATATTTTTTAATAAATCAGCTATAAAACGATTGAATTGCAGCAGTGCTTAATTTAAGAGACCAACTGACTGGCCGAATGCTAAGTGCCACATATGTAACATCTAGTTATTCGTTGGAAAACCACCAACATAATATCTTCATTGGCAGTAAAATTTGGATTCTTCGTATGGGAAAAACAACCTGTAGAGGCTAGGATATTTTTTAAAAATATTTTAAGTATCCTGATCTATATAACGTAAAAAAATACTTAGGTAAACATTGTTTCAATATTAATATCTTAACAAGAGTTACATTTCCATTGTTTTTACTTCATCTCTTTCAACTTCTTGATTTGTGATATTTTTGTGTTACCGGAAGTCTTGATACTTTAAAGCAACAGACTATACCACTTTCAGTGGTAGAAGAAAATATTTTAGACAAAAGTTACTTGGGTCTAAGGCGCTAATAATTTGATAGTGATAATGTCCCCGTAGTTGGAAGGGTAAAGAAGATACAAAGGTCAACCGCATGAATATAATTGAAGTGATAATAATCATGAACACCCCTCGACAGAGCGTATGAAGATGGATTAAATACGATGACATTTACTGGTCATTCAAGATTGCTGAAGGTCAATGACGAAGCAAACTACGCCGCCGCATGGAAGAATGGGCCGACGTAGCGCCGTCCTGTGGCGACTGCAGCCGTCCTGTAGTGGCTGTAGCCGTCCTGTAGCGCCGTCCTGTAGCGACTGTAGCCGTCCTGTAGCGCTGTCCTGTAGCGACTGTAGCCATCCTGTAGCTGGCGTTTGTTTCATCAAACGCCAGCCTCAGACTGCGCTTCCTTTGTTATTTTATTATGATATCAGGTGTTCAAATTGGTGACCTTGTGCACTGATACATACCTTAAAGCTATTCTGAGCGGATAATACCGCACGTCGAATTTCATAATGACTTATCGCAGAACAAGCTCGTGTTATACGGCCTTTCATGTCTTCGGGGTTCGTCGGTGGGCCTATGTAGTCCTGTTGCTTTAATGTTCCCCACATATAAATTCCATAGGCGTTAAGCCTAGGGAACATGCAGACCATGTTGTGTTTCCAGACCGAGCGATCCAACGACCACCAAAAATTCTGTTAAGAACCGTTGTAATTCTCTGTGCAGAATGAGCGGGACATCCGTGGTGTTGGTACCACATGGATTGCATTATGTCCAGTGTAATGTCTTCCAATAATTACGGCAAATGTCATCGTATTCATTACATCTTCATACGCACTGTCCAGGGGTGTTCACGATTATTATCATTCCATTTAAAGAAACAAAGTTGACCTTTGTATATTATTTGCCCTTCCACGTTCACAATCAAGTTATTAGCACCTTGGACCCAAGAAACTTTTGTCTGTAACATTTTTTCTACCCCATTGAATGTGGCAGTGTTTTCCAGGAGTCCTGCCTTAGGTGTCTCATCTCGTATGACAAAAATTAAATTGGCTGCCAAAAAATAAATAAACCTCTACATGACCAATATGTCTATTAATAAAATTAATTGGCATAGTTTGCAGTTTCTACCAGTTTTATTATTTCAACCTTTGGTATATTGTTATTGTTTCTCACAACTGAAAACTTTTCCAAACATCTCATGAATTAGAGAATCGTGAGGCAATTTATCTCGGCTTGTATGGCATTCTAATGCGACATTTGTTACTGTGTTATTACGTATGTTATGACCTTTTAATCCTACTATATTCACACATACTTGGTGAACATTTTACAATGCGAATTCAAGTTGAAATTTTAATAAGAAGAAAAACGTTATGGTGTACGATAGAAATGTAAACTTTCAAAGGCAATTTCATGCTGGAAGAAAAAAACCGCACCAACAGCGCAAGGAACAGAACCTCTTTTTAATTTTGTTTCTTTCCTGCATCAAAAGAGGAGCCGCTATGTCTCAAGTATCGCATTGGATACTTTTCCTACAGTTCCAAAAAGAAGGCAATTATTTTTGGAAAACGATAGGATTCCAGTGTCCATGTAAAACTGAACGCGTTATCTCTGTTAAAATCCTTGGTTACAGACAGGCTGTAACGAATTGAATAAATTTGTCTTAACACGTCAGTAAAGAAAATGCTTTTGAAACATTAACTTAAACTCTTCCTTCTTTAACACCCGCGGAAGCAGTGTCATACCTACACATGTATAATACCGTAAAAAAAATTATTTTTATATTCAAACTATTTGATATATGCATTTGTTACATTAAATTAGCTTGATGTTAACATATTTCGAATGAAGTTATATGGAATAATTTTGCAAGTAATTTTTTTTTATCATAATTCGATTACTTGGCACCACGCATACATAAATATCACTATAAAATAAATTAAACTTTTGCAGATTGTAATTGGCACGTAGACCATAATGTCCTTTTCTAAAGAATGCTTTTGTAAAAAATCTATTTCTATGAAAAGTTTTATAGAGAATCGCAGGAAGCAGTTTAAATATTAAAAACTATACATGTATTGCCGATAACAATTACGCGTATAGAAAGACAGTCTTTTTTTTATGGTTTTATATTACTGGCTTCAATTACCTTATTATATTGGTGTAAATCAAGGATTACAATGGACAATGACATGGATGTTGTTCAAATTATGTAAATATTAACATAAGCCCATTGTGCAACATAACTTTTCAGCTTATTCACTTAGTTTCAGGTGTCCTTTCCAGAAAGTCAATATTTGAAGTAATCAGTTTAATTCGAGTCCAATACAAATCAACTTTGCATGTTGCCTTTCCGACCATATTCATTATCAAGTGGCCAAATGAAAGTGAAACTATAATTAATTGACTCTTCTTGTAAGAGTGTAATATCCCTTCCACCTTGTATTTAATTTTGTTTCATCGTAGTTAACATTGCACATCAAATATTTGAAAACAAAGGCTTTCAGCGCACAGTGCATAAATTAACAGATATTTTTAAGTCCATGATATTTTGCCCATGTGGTTTTTGATGTATCTGTAACCATAAACATATCAACTCGATTTTTATCTTTTTCAGAGCCACTTGAGAAAATGCAGACAAATCAATCCATTTTGATTACACGAATAGTGTAAAGTAGTCCTGTATGTAATTATGAGGTTTCGTATTTAAAATTGACATTATTCAGTTACAAAAATAAAATCTAATACAAACTTTATGTCCAAAATTAAATATTTTAATTACACTGTTTCCTATTGATTGAGCACTTTTGAAATTAATCTTTTAAATTTGTCACTGCCCAATCCTGCATTTATTTTAACGGGCACACTGATTGGCATGAACCCAGAAAATTTATCAATTACTGAGTGAAAGTAGTTCGATTTTTGACCTTGAATTAAAAACGTAAGGTTAACGTTTGAGAATAGTGAAATGTTTCATTTACTTTATAGTAGTTTAACTTTTGTGCATGTAATAAAATGGCAATTATTTTTTTATTTCCTTTTGCAATAATTTCACAGTTTCACTTGACTGACTAATAAAGTGACCTGGTTCATGCCAATATTTATTTTACATATGGTGGAAGAATACACAATTTCCACACATGCAGATCTTAATTACGGCTTTCAAAAGATCCCAGTTTACTATGAACACCATATATATGGACGTACTCAGACTCTAATACGAATCAGCTATGCACACAGCCATTAAGGTCGGTTCACGATCAATTTCGTGTACGTAAGGGAAGTCTGCATTGACTTTTACATAAATGTGTGGTTAATAGTGAATGTACATGTCCTATGTTCAACAAATCACACACGAATATAAATAAACTTGATTTTAGTGATGAAGGGATGCAATTTAGACTTGAATTTTTAGAAAGTTAAGAAAAATTTACGGGTGAACTTTTATTTTGAAATTAAGTATTCAAATAAAAAACATATATCACTTCATATTATTCCTTCATACTTNTATTTCCTTTTGCAATAATTTCACAGTTTCACTTGACTGACTAATAAAGTGACCTGGTTCATGCCAATATTTATTTTACATATGGTGGAAGAATACACAATTTCCACACATGCAGATCTTAATTACGGCTTTCAAAAGATCCCAGTTTACTATGAACACCACACAGACGTACTCAGACTCTAATACGAATCAGCTATGCACACAGCCATTAAGGTCGGTTCACGATCAATTTCGTGTACGTAAGGGAAGTCTGCATTGACTTTTACATAAATGTGTGGTTAATAGTGAATGTACATGTCCTATGTTCAACAAATCACACACGAATATAAATAAACTTGATTTTAGTGATGAAGGGATGCAATTTAGACTTGAATTTTTAGAAAGTTAAGAAAAATTTACGGGTGAACTTTTATTTTGAAATTAAGTATTCAAATAAAAAACATATATCACTTCATATTATTCCTTCATACTTTAATTCTATTGGCTAATAACTTTACGTGCACGACACGAAAAAAAAAATTCGCTAGTTCATTATCCTCTACGCGACACGTAACGCGATGACCGCTAATAGTTTCGTAAAAAAACCTTGATTCATTCTGAAACGCACACGTTTATTACATATAGTCCATTCCCAGCTACTTCACTTTTGTGAAGTCCTGCTAAAACTCTACTTTCAGGATACTCCTCCTCCTCATGCAAACAAAACTTTACAAAGGACACCAAAAAGGCAGCGCACCGCGTTCGTGTTCACTCAGTGTAATAATAATTTGTATAAGGACCATTTATTACCTGTTATTACCAACACACTTAAATATTTAATTCAAAAACTGTGAAAAAGCCACGAATAGACTATAGTCTATTCGTGGTTTCTTCAGACTTTTGGAATCAAACCTTTTAATATTCACCCCATGTATGATGTGATTAGTTGTTTCATAAATATGCCATGTTTACCAAACTTTTTATGAAATTCACATGAAAGTATATACTTTTTTAAACTGAAGTTTGACATGTTTTTTATTATAAATTATAATATTTAATTTNAAATTCACATGAAAGTATATACTTTTTTAAACTGAAGTTTGACATGTTTTTTATTATAAATTATAATATTTAATTTATAATAAATATGAATAATAACAATGAGAACATGTGTGTTGGTAATTCCTAAAAATAAATATTTCTTATGCAAAACATTATTATTATTGAGTGCGCACAAATTCGATGCGATGTCCTTTGGTGTAGTTTTATAGACCTAGTTAAGCTTAGTTTGCACGAGGCGGATGAGTATCCTGGAAGTAGAACTTCAGCAGATCTCCAGAGAAGTGTGAAGTAACCGTGAATGGATTATATATATATTTTCCATTGTAAACCAACATATGTATTTCTCGGTTGGACGGTGCTGATACGCGAGGAGGTAAAGCCGTATACGGTGTGCCGGCCAGGTGCGCGCGCNGCGGCAGCACCGTCACCGGTCGTCCCGTCTTCCCCGCAGCGACGCCGGCGCGCCACACGATCGCGGGCGGCTGTTCGGCAAACATCGGGGGGCGCGCGGACGCTGACGCCACCCTCCCCCTCGTCGCTTACCCACCGCCGCCGACGGGCGTCTGGACGTCTCGCCCCTCGCCGCGCGGCGTCGGCAAGTCGGTGCCTCGCGAGTACCGCGCTCCTGCCAACCGCTGGAGGAAAACAGAAGTATATGCATCCCTCACCGTGAAATGAGAACGAGAATTCGGTTCCTCAAGTACGTCTTCACGCTGTTTCTCGAAATGGGATTGTTCTCCGTTGGTCGCGCCGGCTCCGAAGACAACTCGGGCTGTTCCGACCATTCTTAGGTTCTTCTCAAGAATTAAGAAATACCACGGTGGTAACCCACGCACTCTTCGGGTCTGTACAGACACGGAAAATTTATCTTTGCTCGTAGAAGACGTAATATTTTAGTGAATGTTTTAGTGTTGTGTAATTTTAGAAGTGCTTCGTTCGTAGACCCTTTGAAACGTTCTTCTGCATCTTCTATATTTTTTTTTTGGGATAAATAGCTGTACTTGCGTGTGTGTGAGTGTTGAGTGGCGACCCACTTCGATCTCTCGTTAGTCGCTGAGACAAATCTCGCTGCTGTTCGAACATGGAAGGCTTTGAATACGTGAAGTGTCTGTTGTAAGAAGAGCTTGACGAGATGACTTCGACGTCGGCGCTGAGGAGTGCTTGCCACGGGTTGGTTGCTGGGTTACTGTTCTGTAGCCTGCTGGCCAGTTGTCACGGTGAGTCACGCTCTAGTTTTGTGAAATTGTCATAGGCTTTGCGCAAATAAAATTCAATTTTAACTAGCGTATATTTCCCATGGGACGATAACCATGTATCACAAGACTTGAGTTACAGCGATAAATCGACTCCTCCAACAAAATACATTCTTATATGTATTTCACCTACTTTATAAACATATAGTTTTTATAATCAATAAACTTTATGATTTGTTAATATGTGCATATTTTTATAATATTATGATTTTAGTTTCTATTATAATTTAAAATCAAAATATAATTATAGCATAAAATTAAGAATCCAGAAATGCAACTGCATGGGAATAAACAATATTTTCGCATAATTAACTCTCATAGAAAACACCATTTGCTTTTAAAATATAGATCGTCTTCCAAAATTTTGTCGTATTAAGTTCAAGGCATAAATATAAAAATCTTTCTCTTTATGCGACACCACATACAAGAAAATAGGATTGTTAGAATTAATATGGTAAATCGTATTATTAGGAAACAAAACACAAATTTGTTACTTATTAATGGCGTTTTTTCTGTGTAACTGTAAGAAGACTGAGAAGGTCACATGAACTTGTGCTTCCACTAAATAAATTTTTTAATTAAATACGTTAGTAACTAGAAAAATATAGACATAAAAGGGAGGAATAGCCTTAGATAAAAATATTGTAGAACGTTGTAAAATAAATATTACTAGCTGCAAGAAGCCGCAAAGATCACATGCAGATGACAGCGGCATAACTTTTTATCCTAATTTAATTTGACTAACTACACTTATTTACTGCATTTCATAGAGTGAGAGATGCAATAAAGAAAATTGTATAAAATAAGTGAATTTACACGGTTTAAGATTTAAATCCAAGTATTTACGTAAAAGAAAAAAGCAACATTGTTTAATTTAAGCCTATATTTCATCGCGATTCAGAAAGAAAACTCACTGAAATTCCGAATACCCTTCCCGATTAAGAGCTTCGAAAATATAATTATATATTAATTTTTTATAATTTTGCTAATGTATGATGAATATATGACTTGTGAAACGTCATTAGCGTATTATTTGGTTTAAATTAGGTGTATATCAGTGAATCCTTCTTGTTTCTAAAACGTTACTTTTCCTCTTAAACAGACAATAAATGGTATAATAGTACAGATGCCTTCACAAATTTTTTTTTTTCAAATATCTTTTTTAACATGGCATAAGTTGTTTGGTGATAGCTTGAATACTCACTGACTTCAGAGTTCTAATAATTGTACTCCTTGGACAGTCCTTATGTATAATTTAATCTCAACTAAAAATAAAATAACAAAATAAAATTTTCATTGTTTGATTAAGGACAGCAATGGCCGTACATTCATCCTTCAGTGTGTTACCACCGTTCCTGCCAGGCATACCAGGAGATATAAAACGAGACTCTACTTACAGAGCTGGCAATACCGAACGAAAAACAAGAAGAAAATTAATTTTTCTTCAAAGTTGTAGGCATTTACTGTACTGACCACTCCAGCGAAATAGCCGCCACTCGACCGACTTCTCGCCACTCCATCTCGACGAATCGGTGCAAGTTCGACTCCCGTTGCAGTCGCCTGAGTATCGTCCCGCTCGTGTATCCCAGCAAGGTGACGCAAACGCAACGCTCTGAACACGGATTTGAGAGGACCTGGGTTTTATTCCCAGCCCAGCCATTCTGATATCAAAATTTCTCCTGATGAATTCCAGGATGGTTGCCTGCCATTGACCATGGCTATTTCATCAGCCCGTGCTAATTGTACGAAAACACTGATTCCGCGTCTAACAGCACTACTTTCAACAAAACGTTAAGAGGCCCTCCTGCCTGCATCGTTTAGCTCCCTTTTCGGCCGAGAAGAGCAGCGGCTATTATGGTTACACTGGCACCCTCTACAAGAGCGCCATCGCCGCTAAGCGCAGGGCTAAGAACTGGCGTGTAGTGTCCTCGTAGTGCTGCGTGTACCTATGGGACTTTCAGCGGTGACCCTATCATTTTATTGACGAAAAGTGTGTAGCAAAGTTTAGTATACAGGCTTCTATCGCAGTTTGACTCGTGATCGGCTAGTATTTTTTAAGATACGCCAGTCTGAAAAAGCCGTTTTCAACTGCAGGGTGATTCTTAAATCATGGGACAAACATTGAGGGGTGGTAGAGCTCACTAAAACAAACAATTATTGTATAGGAATATATGGGCGGAAGTGACGCGTTGAGGCACAAACACAAAAACATAACACATTAACGGAAACATAAAATGTTCATTAGCAGCATACGTAACGAGTGATTCCGTACAGAAAATGTTAAAACAGTTGCTGGAAATGCATCCACCAACAGTCACGCATGCTTGGCGACCTCTACATATGGCGTGATTGGCTGACAATGGTGGCGTGCGTGAAATACCCGGCGTATTTGAATCTGTTGGCCAATCACTCCACCGACGCTACCAATCTTGCATTACTGTCGGTGGTAGCAATTTCGAGCAATTATTATTAGCATTGCTTTAAAAAGGCATTTAGTGGTGACGTAAATAAACAATATGTTGCATTTCATGTGTTATTTTTGTGTTTGTGCCTCAACGCGTCACTTCCGCCCTTATATTTCTATACAATAATTGTTTGTTTTTGTGAGCTCTACCACCCCTCAATATTTTTCCCATGATTTTAGAATCCTCCTGTATATTGGAGGGCTTCAAAATAATATTTACATCATGCGTGGTAACTTTAAAGTACGAGGGTTATTCAGAAAGTAAGGACCGATTTCTTATAAAACATAAACCATCGCCGATTTTTTTAGAATACTTTTTTTATTTAATTCCTTACATGTTTGTGTATTTTTCTACATAGTTTCCATATTTGTTTAAACATTTGTCATTACGTTCTACAAACTTTTGTATACATTATTCATAGACGTCTGCCGCCTGTGATGATCAAAAGTCTGTAACTGCTTCTTTCATCTTTCATCTTCTCTAAAAATGTATCACCTTCCTTATGATATCGGTCCAAAAAATCAAGAGCACAATCCATTCATTTCATTTGGTGCTCCTCAGTAAGCAGCCTGGGAACCCAACGTGCGCACAATTTGTGAAATCGCTGGTTTTCTGAGACAATTTTGTGCAAAGTTGTTCTACCCACATTCTGAAATTCCAATGCTAAAGTTTAAATTGTGAATCGCCGGTCTTCACGAATCTTTTCATCTACGGCTTTGACCGAATATTTTGTGATCACTGATGATCGGCCTGATCGCGGTTCATCATGGACATTTTCCCGTCCGTCCTTGAAAGCTCACTCACTTACGCACGTTTCTGTCACTGATAGCATTGGGGCCATACACTTGACTTATCTGTTGATGAAATTTCGCTGCTGAAACGTTCTTTGCTGTCAAAAACTTAATCACTGACAGCATTTCACAGTCGGCGGGCTGATCAATTGTTTTAAACATTTCGAACTGACACTAAACAGCACAGTGCAACAACATCAATGCAAATGGCGTCGTTTGACGAGCAAGGCATGCCCAGGAGTCGGTGCGCATGCGCGTTACAATGTTCGCGCGACATTCGATTAGCTACGGCGATTCGGACCTTACTTTTCGAATAGCCCTCGCATCATTCCATCCTCGCTGCGTTATGATTTCTTTTCGTAGATAAACATACCAGGGGTACATTTAACAATTTTGTCACAATATAAGGGTTTCAAACACTTTGCAATGCAGTTCAAGCGCCAGGCAGGTGGAACCCTCAAACTGCAACAAAATATAAAAACACCTTATTAAACTGTTTCCTTTCTTGGATGTCGTCAACGAGTGTTCTCGACTCTACACCTGCGGCCTCTTCATGACTGAAGAACACGATGCACCCATTCTTGGAGTTTCCTGTACTTTCATTGGTAGATTGGGAGTCAGCGTGGTTTTACCGAGTCTACGGCTTTCTTTCCTCATGCTCAGCACTTTACGATCCCAAGTTATATTCACATTAAGGGCGGATGCAACCACAAAGATGTCAGCGTAACAACAGTAAGTACTAGGACACGGAGAGAAAATATGTATCTGAAAGATTCAGTAATCAAATATTAATACAGAATAGAATTGGGTACAATTATAAAGCAAATACAGTAGAACAAATTGAGTCTCCTAGGAGTGCCGGAAGGGAAATTTTTTTTCGGGGGCATACTTTTTTTCTGATTGTAGGTCTTACTTATGTAATGNAAGATGAATTTTGTATTTAAGTCTCATGGTTAGGGCCGACAAACCAAACGCGACGAAACTTGAGCCAACTTGGGCTCACAACTTGAGTCATGATGGATGCTGGGCGCGAAATATCCCAGACCAAGTCAACTTACCACACGATTTTCAGACTGTGCACACCATTATCAACTTAAGATTTAAGACATAGAAATATAAATTAAATTTTAGATCGTTTTGGCTTAAACGTTAAGCGTTGACAATTGAGTTCATACTACTTTATTGTTAAATCTCACAGTAGAAACACTTCTTAAATATAAATATCAGTTCCTTATAGTCGTGAGTTTGGGGAACCACAGAAAACCACCTGTCTTAATAAAAACACATATTTTAACGGTGATTTCACCCAACTCTCTTCAGGACTTTTTTCTTTTCGCCAACAGCTAAAAAAAACAAGTAAATACACAGACTGTTCTTAAGCAATAACTTCGCAGTTGTGCACAATGAATTTTTGGCAGCGTACCTTTAATTCTCAAGTCTCTAGCTAAATTTTCAAGTTTTGAAGTTAGTTTGGAAGTGTGTAGATCGCCTTACGATTTGGCTTGAACAGCCACCGAGATCAATTTTTCCAAATCGGAAAGGGACTTTTCAGTGAGCCTGTTGAAACTTTATGTAAGAAGGCATTCCCGTTGATAGTTTGTACGATCTGCCGCAATCGTTTTGGTTGTTAAAAACTAATTGTTTGAAGTTTTTGTTAGCATTTGTCTGTCTCTTTTACGGGAACATATATTCGTGAGATGTATTTCGAAAATTATTGTACGTAGTATAGTTTACCGATGTCACCCTGTAAGTTAGGATCTGCGTGATGTACAATAATCATAATTAAACCGCGTTACATATATGCTAGTTGGCTCATGAAACATCATGGAACATACTTGGATGACGTCATGTAGCGGGTAGTTTGTGATTATGTGGCGTCCCTCGTGATGCAAATTGCGTATAATCAGAAAGAGCCCACAACATTTTAATGCAACTCCACAGCGCAGTAACCGTGTAATATAATGGGCTGACTTTTTTTATTATTATTACTATTGGCACTGCTACATTAGACTCTTGGTACTCTGTCACTCAAAATATGTTACTGTAAGAAGTTTCACGTCCAATAAACCTAATTCTGCTTCGCTCTGCACCTTTGGGTTTTGATCTTTGAAGATTTAACCGGTGCCACACCAAACTTGCTTCCACTCAGCAGCTCGGCAACGCCTGGACACTTCTTCATCTCCGCTGACTTGTATATATATGTTCGACGGAAATAGTATGATTCCGTCATAAGGAAAACATAAATTTATTCTAGCAACCTGTGACTGAAGTTGATCGATCGTCATTTGGCACTGTATTTCTTACACTGAAAAAAAGAACATCTGTATGCTTATATAAAAGCGATGATATGCATAATACAGAAACTTTCAGAACGTAACAGGGAAATTTCCGTAATGGCAAGAATTAACTGTCAAACGTTCTTCTTTTTGTATTCGTGAAAGCATGTAAAGTTACAACTGTTTGGAAACTGTGAAAATTATTGGCCATAACGTAGCAACACACAATAGTAAACCTAAATCCTCTCGTCGAAATTTAACAAAGGGAGGATTATTTCATTGCCTCCCTTCTATCCATTCGCATACCCCTCTCTGCATATTACAGGGTGGGAAGGGTTCCTTCTAAATTAATTTAAATTTTAATTCGTTGTTTTTACCTACCTCCATGTTCTAACTGCCTTACAAATGATCTGTTTTATGCAAAACAACCAAGATGCTTCGTTATTCCCAAACGCTCAGAGACATAAGCTGCACGAAAAACTGAAATAAGGCCGGTGGTCTATATACTGAGAGAAAAAAAATTACAAACTTTTTTACTGACCTTGTGCCGACATTTATATTGCTAATTATTTCTGAAAGGGGGCCTATAATAATTCCTTTTATTTCTCTTTCATTCACGGAGATGCATTGTCTTTTAGCTTAATTTTCTTGGAAAGATTGCCTGGTACGTTCATTTGGATGGCTTCAGGTATCTCCCTTTTATTACCTTTCTTATGATCAAGTAAAAGTAATCAAATGTTCGTAGGACTACAATATCAAGTAAATTTAGTCAACACGGCTCAACATTAAATGAAGAATGTATTTAATGTTAGCAAAAAATTTGAATGCTCCAAAATGTCAACACATCAATATGACGTCAATACAAAGACGATATACCAATAGGAGTTTCGATATTTATACCACTGTATGGACGAGTGATGATTCCTTATAAATTAATATAAGGTTTAGTACATATTTCACCTGAACAGGAAACAAATTTTAAATTCCAAAACAGAACGGTTACTTTTATCTCTCTACAAAGATCAAAAACTCGTGGCTTGGACTTGCGTTCGGAATACTTTCTACATTAATATTGGCAGCTTTAAAATTTTAGTTCAAATCCTCTGATACAGTTTCGCAAAAATTTATTATATTTAAGTCACGCAAAAATGTTTTCTTTATGAAAAAAAAAAACAGGACGGCTGGAAATCCAAATATAAAGAAAAACATATACTTCCCTGTTTGATCACACTATTTCAAAAGATCGGCTAATAGTACGTGAGTCGATGATGAGAACATGTACAGAAGAAGGAAATCAATGTATAATTTCTTTAGTATATGGGTGATTCTCCACGTGTGGTTATATTAATTTAACCCAGTCCTTCCCATGAGTTTATTCTGCACCATCTTCCACCTTCCGTGCGCATTTAGGAGCAATGATCAACTATTTTTCAATACAAAAATTTTTGCTAGTGAATTATGAATAAAATATTAAATAATGTATTTTTGTTTATAATATAATAAAATTGAAGTAAATGTTTACACACCAGTACGATTTTAGCCTAATGAGATCAACTGTCCTTTCTGTGTGGCTGTGTGTTTGTAGATGTGTCTGTGTGTGCGTACCCCCCTAAACACGTTTGAATGCTTAAACCGAATTTTCACCAAACTTG
>NQII01009884.1:7312-25803 GCA_002778355.1 Clitarchus hookeri
AATTCATATTACATTCTTGACATGGTAGTTCTTGAAAATCTCAGTGCCTGCATGTGTTCGGAGATTGATTTCCCCATATATCTGGCCCCAATGATCTTACCACGATCAAACGCAACGAGTCCTTGTTTCTTTACTGTAACTCAAAATATTAAATTTATATAATTTTTGTTTAAAAAATCATAACAATCATCTGAATTCAAACATTCAACCATTTAACACCCTTTTTAAAGAAATGTTAAGTTGAGTAGATTGAGCCCATATATATATAGATGTTATGTATCCATTCTAATGCGCTCATAAATTTATCTGTTGGTTTGATTGGTAGATAAATGAGAATTTAGTTTTTACATCCAGGATAAACAGTATAAAAACTATCTGCATTATTTTTATCTTTTCCTTTTTATTCAGTGAAATCTGTCTTGTCCTACAACATGAGCAAACACATATATCTTTGAAAAATAATCGCTTTTTTACATGTATCTCATTTACAATTTTCTGCAAAAATATATATTTCTATATCAAATTAAACTTTAGCTGCCCAGAAATTTTAGCAAGGAAACCAGACAAGTTCATGGAATAACGCCCATTATGTCCTTATATTACAGTACAAATTCATGCTGGAAAACCTCTTAGGTTGGATCTCCTTGACGTAGAAGCTGCTGCGAACAAGTGACTTATCTATATCTCCGAAATAATAATTTGTCCTGTACACACATAACACTGAAGATCTCGTGGCTGCAATATGCAGTGAAACGTTTTCCGACTACAATGCTATTTTTGGAGATACACGCCACATCCCAGAGGTTTGTTTTGTGCTTGTGGGTGTTACTGTTATTTTGGATGTTGGCCACAGTTCGGACCAGTGAATAATATTTGACAATATGTGTGCAATAGAGCATGCTACAGAACTATATTCGCAAACGAGTTTGGGAAAAGTGTCTAGCAATCTATTTCTATTCGCCATGAAATGCCCGCACATCTTGGGCTTCAGAGACATGTTGAAAATCTCGATGATAGATGACTTCAGATCTTTACACAGAATAATGCACTATGGTATGTTTCTTTTGCAATTCTTTCAACTTAGCATTTTGGATTTATTTGTCCAGTATTGATTTGTTGATTAGCCAGGATGCAATCCTTGTGCAACATGTCAGCCATAACCTTTGCAACAATGACTACATTCTTCATTTTGAGCAACCTTGACAAGGCGAATTTGCCATACATATCAATCAATGACAGTCAACATATATTATAAGCGCTTGTTCACCGGGCATACAGTGTCATTTCAACGAAGTTGTCTTGAAGTAATCGTTTATTACATGTATCATGAAGTTGCACTTTGTGGCTATGCACAATTCGTGGGCGATTACCCATATTCTAATTTTTTGTAGTTCCTTTCCTGTAGTTCTTCGATGATCGAAAATATATCAGAGGTGTTTGAGTAACTGCCACAATATTATGAAACAATTAGAAGTAACAGCTATTAGACAAGCTTGTTTGAATCGTTCCAAAATACATAATTTGTATTTCTACCATTTCCAATCTTCTTCAGGCCATCTCCACTTTTCAGTTGTAGTTTGCAAAAAACGTTCTGCGAGAATGTCGAATTTTTCATGTTCTTTGTTATAAACACCAACCTCAGAGTTATTGTCAAGCAAAGTGCATGCCTAAGATAAAAATTTTAAATTTCNAACACCAACCTCAGAGTTATTGTCAAGCAAAGTGCATGCCTAAGATAAAAATTTTAAATTTCAGTATGTTGGAATCAGTATATTCCCAGGGTTCCGTACGAAATAGCAATTCATAAAGACCAGGGATGCCAGACATCCTGTAATTGTAGACTTGTATTATCCCACCAGGTAGGATTTCTATCACTTTGGTGCCACATAATAATTTATCATCTTATCTGTACATACTGTGTGTCATATTATTGTGAGACATTTACAATCGTTGATACCTGACAACTAGACAAATGAGAACTACACATTCGAACAATCATTTCGCTCCATATGCACATTGTATCCTNGTTGATACCTGACAACTAGACAAATGAGAACTACACATTCGAACAATCATTTCGCTCCATATGCACATTGTATCCTTTCCTCTTCTTCGTATGTTCTACCATACTAACGACTTCTCTTCAAGACTGCAGTTGCTTTATCATATTCTATGAGAACATCGAGACAAGTAATGAGCTTAAAATATATGCTCATTTATTAGTTCATGTGAAAATGNTATCATATTCTATGAGAACATCGAGACAAGTAATGAGCTTAAAATATATGCTCATTTATTAGTTCATGTGAAAATGTGGCTCTCTTGGCAACCAAATAAGTCTAATTAACAGACTGTATTGCATGCTACCGGTCACTAGCATTATACGACATCGCACAGAATAAAATTCGCCACCACTGTTTTCTTTCATAGATTTAGTCGAGAGTTTCCAAAACACTGACAATACACATTATGAAACCTACCAGCACAGATGATTTTTTCATTCTCTTCATTCAGTGCGACAGCTATTTTGTTCGAAATGATAGTGAACCCAAACGATCCAAAGATATTGATACCAAATGTTACATCGTTGAGACCAGTATTTATACATTTCGGAAGTGCATATTATACTGTCATAATTTACCAACTGTCTTGGAACTACTTGCTGGTGCTTGGAGCAAATATGATATGTACGAATATGGCGATAATGAGTGAATTGAGAGCCATGGACGACCATGTGCTGGGTGTTTAATGGTATGTTACCGATCGACTGAACGTGTCTCTACCCAGACTTGGAAGTCATGGAAAACATTTGTTACATCATAGTTTGAATGAAGGTGCTTTCAGAATAGTTGTGCTAACAGATGTTGGTGCTCATGCAATAGTTTTGGATCTCTGAGGGATTGAACAAATTTAGTTAATGTGATTTTAACTTGTGCTTTGCAGTTCAGTGCTGAGTGTGAAGGGAATAAAGATGTAACTGTTTTACTTATTGCGAACTCTGGATCCCCCCTACACCCCACTCTGTTTTTCAGTAGTTGCTTCAGGAAGAATTGGTGACTGTATCCTGGAACAAGGTCACCTATTTCAGGAGTGCTGTATTCACTACCAAGTGGGACTCCTCCACGGGCTGGATGAGCCAAAGTTGTTTAAGTTTCCTTTCCTTTGTGTCAGGGGTGGGCGCGATTAAATTTAGTTTTAAAAGTTTCAAATTTGTGCATGTCTTGTGTTTTATGTAATGGTGCTGCTGGATTGATCTGTTTCTTGTGTTTTAGTCTTGACATTTGAAATTGTATCCTGGTATGAGGGGTAGTTGATAGCTATAGATGTTTTTGATTATTATTTTCGGTTGTGTTGAGGAATTTAGTTTTCTGTAATGGTTGTGGGGCTTCACACAGAACTTACTTGGAACCGGTGACTGCAGGTATGTATCGTATTGCCTGTTTGTAAACCAGTTATGATAGAACAACTTGTCTCATTGTCGGTTCAAGTGGTAAACAGTGCATCTCCTCAGCTGCTTCTGTTGGAAGTTGTACAGAGCATTGATCAAAATTGTTCCTGCGATATATTGATGTATTTTGGTCCATACCAAGTGTCACAAAATGTAATTTTTTTTCGATTCGATGGATTAATATGTTTTTTTCTTAAGTTTGAATGTCTTCGGATGCGAGTATGTTGCTTGAAGATGTTTCCGAAATTTTTAAAATGGTTTTTGCACATGGCTGCTTTTGCCTCGTGGACTCTTGAGTTATCAGGCAATTTGCTGTCATTTCTAGGAATATGTCTGACTACTGTGGGGCCAATGGCCTGCTTTTGGCCAATATGCAATTTTTACCAGGGGATCAGCAGCTGCCTGTTGCGAGACAGGTGCATAAGATGCTGGCCATATCAAAGTTCACTACTCAAGGTATCGCTGGTCTGAGTAGTCAGTGCACAGGGACATTGTCATCCTGCTTTTGTGTTGAGTGTCGTTGCCCTTACACCGAGCAAAGAGAGTGGAATATTATAAGGAGTATGGGATCAACCTTGCCAGAGTCTCGGCCCTGGTTGAAGTTATTTATGGTCATGGCTAGACAGATCGTTGAAAACTAGGATTGTGATGAATAGGTGGGTCGCGTGGAGGGCGAGTGAGGCATGGTTGGACATATTGACAGGCCACTGGGGTGTTGGCTGCAGCTCTGCAGTGAAAATATGTATATAAGAACTGGGGGACATGGATGGACATCAATACAATAATTATAATAATAAATAGGTATAAGTTAATTTAAGTTTTGGTCTCTTTAGTTAAGTAGGAATTATTAATGAATAACATATGTTTGGTTTTACTCCTGCATAACACAAGGTGTGAAAGACATGGAAGAAGGCTTAGAAAAAAAAGTTGCTTCACAGAAGAAATTCACATAATTTATAATAGTTGTTGGCTTTATTTCTGTGTTCATGGTTTTATTGTCCAAATTTATAATTCAATTCATTAGAGTAAAAACTACCCTCGTTTTTATAAGAATGCATTGCCTACATATTTATTTAAGTTTCCCTAGATTTCATTAAACCAATTAAATCGTCCTGTATATGGATACAATTAAAAAATTGCAACACTATGACTACACAGTCAAATCACATTATTATAACCACCTGCTAGTATCCAGAGTTACCGTACTCATCAGCATGGACAACAGCTAGACGAGCTGGCAGTGATTCTGTCAGACGCTCATAGGTCTCCATGTGTATCTGGAGCCATGCTGTCTGCGTGCTTTCCACAACTTGTAAGGGTGCTTGGTGGAGGAGAAAGACGGTGACACGCCGATTGCAGTGATCCCACAATTGTTCAACTGGTTGTCATCGGGGCTTTTTGGGGGCCAGGAAAGATCTTTGAAGTCTTGATAGTGCTCTTCCAGCCATGTGCGGACACTTCTAGCCATGTGGCAAGGCGCATTATCGCGTTAGAATATCCCATCCTCCCGAGGAAATTCAATAACCATGTACAAGTGGACATGATCGCCGAGGATGGATTCATAACCAACTCGATCAAGAGTACCCTCCACACAGATGGTGAAACTTAGATAAAACTACTAGAACATTTCGCAGACCACAACACTGCCCCACCGCCTTTTGTTCATCCAGAAATGGATGCAGGGTGTCGGATCTCCAACATTTCCCGCCGGACACACGGACGTCCATCCGTTCTGTGCAGCTGAAAATGTGACTCGTTGGTGAAGGCCAATGAGCAGTGGTGCAGTCACCATACTGTCGAGAAAATTCCAGTCGTTTTCGTTGATGCACCTGTGTAAGCATAGATGCAGTCGCCCTCCGTCTACTCCTGAGCCTCATCCACAGAAGGGTTCGCTGCGCTGTTGTGGTAGACACATATCTGGATACTACCTGGTTCATTTAGACAGTTAGCTGTTCCACTATATCCTATCAGTTGACCTGCACGCACCGTCATGGTCGACANGCTGGCAGTGATTCTGTCAGACGCTCATAGGTCTCCATGTGTATCTGGAGCCATGCTGTCTGCGTGCTTTCCACAGCTTTTGAAGGGTGCTTGGTGGAGGAGAAAGACGGTGACACGACGATTGAAGTGATCCCACAATTGTTCAACTGGTTGTCATCGGGGCTTTTTGGGGGCCAGGAGAGATCTTTGAAGTCTTGATAGTGCTCTTCCAGCCATGTGTGGACACTTCTAGCCATGTGGCAAGGCGCATTATAGCATTGGAATATCCCATCCTCCCGAGGAAATTCAATAACCATGTACAAGTGGACATGATCGCCGAGGATGGTTTCATAACCAACTCGATCAAGAGTACCCTCCACACAGATTGTGAAACTTAGATAAAACTACTAGAACATTCCGCAGACCACAACACTGCCCCCACCGCCTTTTGTTCATCCAGAAATGGATGCAGGGTGTCGGATCTCCAACATTTCCCGCCGGACACACGGACGTCCATCCGTTCTGTGAAGCTGAAAATGTGACTCGTTGGAGAAGGCCAATGAGCAGTGGTACAGTCACCATACTGTCGAGAAAATTCCAGTCGTTTTCGTTGATGCACCTGTGTAAGCATAGATGCAGTCGCCCTCCGTCTACTCCTTAGCCTCATCCACAGAAGGGTTCGCTGAGCTGTTGTGGTAGACACATGTCTGGATGCTACCTGGTTCATTTAGACAGTTAGCTGTTCCACTATATCCTATCAGTTGACCTGCACGCACCGTCATGGTCGACATTCACCTCAGACATCAATGGCATGTGGAGCTCCGCAGTTTCCACGAAGGTTATTACAAATGGTGCCATTCGTCCACTCACGATACACCTTTACCACAGAAGCACATGGACAGTTCACAAACGTCGCTGTTTCTGAAATGCTGCCCCTTGACCCAAAAACCTATGATCATCCCTTTTTGCAACTCTGTTAAATCGCTTCCCTTACCGATGGCAGCACTGTGTACAGCTAGCCTGTCTGTCGCATTATATACCCGATTCACTAGCCCATGTCACGGGTCATACATATATCATGGGCTATGTGCTGCAGCTGGTCATAATAATGTGATTCAACTGTGCATGTGTCACTTTATTCACGATTAAATCTAGTTGTAATAAAGCATGATGACATTATACAGGAGCGGCAGAAATAACTCCCGAATTTGAAGGGCTAATAAAAAATACACAAATGATTCTAGTCAAAATTTTACTAAACCATCTAAAAGAATTATGTTTGCCATTTAGTTTGATTTAATTTTTTTCATTTTCACTTAATCTTTAAACATAATATTTTTTTTAATTTTCACTTTATCTTTAAAAATAATATTTTTTTAATTGTCACTTAAATTTGAAACATGATCTTTTTTTAATTTTCACTTTTTAAAAATAATTTCACTCAAATGCCAACCGTGACATGTCTGAAGCCTAACTCTGAAATTACGCATTACTCTTCTCGTCATCTCTTGTGGAATTTCCGCGATTTCGTGTTGGATAGCAACTTTGAGTTCATCGATTGTCGTCTGTTTGTTTTTGTAGACTCTACTCTTCAGGTAACCCCAGAGAAAGAACTCACAGGCGGTAAGATCGGGTGAACGAGCTGGCCACGGGATGTCGCCTCGCAGTGAGATTAAACGCCCTGGACACATTTGTCTTAGGACTGTCGTAGATTCTCTTGCTGTGTGAGCGGTGGCACCATCCTGTTGAAACCATACAGCAGGATTTACACGTTCATTCAGTTTCGGCTCCAGGAAGTTGGGTAGCATCTCTACGTAACGATGAGACGTTACTGTAACTGTTCGTCCTTACTCCTCAACAAAATACGGGCCTATTATTCCAAAGTCTGCTACAGCACACCAAACAGTGACACGTTGGCTATGGAGAGGTCGCTCACGAAGTTGCCGAGGATTATTTTCTGCCCAATATCGAAAATTCTGTTTGTTGACGAATCCTGATAAATGAAAATGTGGTTCGTCACTTGAGAGCACAACTGCGTCTGTTCGAAAGTTTTCCAGGATAGCCTGTGTGCAATACGGTTGGCCCAATCACGTTCACTAAGTTCCTGCACAACCATGATTTTGTACGGATGAAAGTGGAGGTCTTGGTGTAAAATTCTTCTCACACTACGATCAGATATTCCCAAGCTGGCAGCGTGCCTACGGGCTGGACGTCTTGGAGATTTGGTAACTGCTTGTTGGAGTAATTGAACGTTCTGTGGAGTTCGAGCGCTGCGAGGTCTACCTGGCGGTGCATTTTTTAAAGCCGAACCTGTGACTCTAAAATTTTTAACCCACAATAGAACGGTTTTCCTGTCAGGGACTGCACCGTGCCGACCTATTCCGAAGCACGTACGAAATAATCTCTGCGTTGTGATTACAGAATCGCCATTTTTAAAATAGATTTCAAAGAAGAACGCACGATGTTCACCACTCCATGCCATGGTGGCGACTGAAATGGCAGCAGTGGTGCTGCACTATGACACAACCCCGGGCCGCCTACCACCACTCGCGCCGAGCCCATGGTGGTGGCAAATTCGGGAGTTATTTCTGCCGCTCCCTGTATGATCAACATTACACAACAAACCAAGCAATTGATGCCAAGTGTTGAATGTGCTTAGCACCACATCGATATACAATATAATCCATTGAGGCATCAACACATGTGTGTATNATGCCAAGTGTTGAATGTGCTTAGCACCACATCGATATACAATATAATCCATTGAGGCATCAACACATGTGTGTATTCCCGCTTGTAGACGATCGTAAGTGTCATGAATATCTTCCTGAGATATTGTGTTCTATGCACCTCGCATGCATTGTCGCGATTCNGTAGACGATCGTAAGTGTCATGAATATCTTCCTGAGATATTGTGTTCTATGCACCTCGCATGCATTGTCGCGATTCTACAGCTCTCAGTACAGACTGGGTCAGATATCGTCCCATCATGTCTTAAACATTTTCAATGGGAGAGAGGTCTATGGATTGTGCTCACCAGAGCAGTTGTCGAACACTACGAAGAGCATATCCTGCTGAAACAGTACATCACCTCCTTGTTGTAGGAATGTCAGCAGAGTGGATCAAATAATGTGCTGGATGTAGCAGGCACTATTTAATGGACACTACTAATGCACAAATGATGAATAGTATTTATAACTTATTGTGTCTCACACCATAACGCCAAAATTTGGGCCATGTCTGGCGCTAATATACGCTGCGGAAGATGATGCTCACCAGGTCCATGTCGCACAACTAAATGGCCATCACTTTCATGATGGCACAAACTGCTCTCGCAGCTTAACACAACAGTGTGCCATNATGTCGCACAACTAAATGGCCATCACTTTCATGATGGCACAAACTGCTCTCGCAGCTTAACACAACAGTGTGCCATTACATTCCCCAGGCGTTACTTTCACGATACTACAGTAGATATGCACAATGGTGTTGTATTGTAAGAGGAAGCCTGACNACATTCCCCAGGCGTTACTTTCACGATACTACAGTAGATATGCACAATGGTGTTGTATTGTAAGAGGAAGCCTGACCAAGTAGTGTAAGAGGAAGCTTGACAAAAGGCACATATGCCTGTAGTCCTGTTGCAGTAGACGATTACCAATGGTATAGAAGAGCATTCCTGATGCCGCATTCACTCTGATCTGTGCTGTGGATGCGGTGCAGTTGGCCAATTATGTCCTAACAATGAGCCGATCTTGTTATGATCGTTTCCGCAAAGGCAATTAGTAGATTTGGGAGGTACATTTTGAGGATCCTTGCGAGATTATTAGTTCTTTGGTAGTTATGGAGAAGTGCAGATCGTCTTGATTAGCTTCTTCATCTGCTCAACTACAGCCATCAAAATCGGGTGACTACAGCTGACCAAGCGATTCTCGTCAATGACTTATTTACATCTGTAATGTCTTTAAATTTCCCAGAGTGATCGGTGTCTTCGAAAGTGTCATCGACTTCTTCAGCCAACACCACTTCTAATTTTACAAAGACAACAGAGTGTTTGGCAGTATCAAAGATTATTTGGCACCACACTTATAACACCTATGTCAAAATTTGAGACACGGACTTCGGTTCCGGTGGCAAGTGCGCCATCGACCGAGTTGCTAACATCTCCACTTATACCAAAGGCATTTTTGGTGAGGCATCGGTATTGATACCGAGGTACAATGTTTATTCTCGCAATGCTATGCAACATGGAAATTTTGAATACACAAAAGGCAACTCTCTGTCTCTGATTTTATGCAAGAGGTGGGGAGAACTGCGTGTTCGAAGAATATAAACACTGCCTAATCCCAAGGTTAGCGAAGTGTCGTCTACATCGTCGACCAAGATTAGTTGTGTGTCATCACTACTCCAACTTGGGATGCTATTATTCACATTCTTCATCATCATCCGGGATGCTCCTTCTTCGTCTGAAACATCCAGACCTCTAGCGGGACCATGTGAATTGGTTTTGTAATTATGTCTTACTTTTCGACTCACTGCACAAAATAGTTTTGCATATATGATCTATTCAATATATCTGGACACCTTCTCACCGAAACTAATAACTTGCACAGACATTTGAGAACATACAATGGTGTCACACTTTGTCCATGGATGATATGGTGTCGTTACTAGAGCAGAGAGATTTTGACATCGGCAGTTGGAAAAAGCGCAGTTGGTACCAGTGTTGAATACGATCCGCGACTAACACTGTTAAAATAAATGTGTCGAGTTATTTTTCTGCTAGTAAAATTTTAGGAGGTATATAATGATCTGCATACGATTATGACGATGAGAACATTGAGATGTGAACTAAGTGTAGAACGAGAGATAGCTTTGCAGAAGACTGTAAATAATATGCATGTATATATGTGACTTTTTCATAGATATGACATATATTATCAGAGATAAAATATATCAATAATTTTGTTTTTTCTCATGTATTATTAGAGAGCCTTCACTGAATTTAAAAAAACGACACTACCTCATTTTATTACTTGTTTCCCCTTTGCGTACAAAAATAAAATAGTTATTTATTAACATATGAGATATAACTTGATAAAATAATACAACTGACGGAAAAACAATTAAAAACAGATTTCCTTATATTACAACATTATTAATACAAAGTTTAACCTAGAGAATTTTTTTTTTAATTACGACGATTTAATAATAATTTTGATATGGATAATGAACACAGAAAATCAGAGGCCATTGTAGAGTTCCATGACACTCTGTGTAAAGATTTACAATGAATAAAAATGTTTTATTAAATAGTAAAGCTTTATTATTTAAACATTTAATTAATATTTCATAATGGACTGTTGTGTATATNATAGTAAAGCTTTATTATTTAAACATTTAATTAATATTTCATAATGGACTGTTGTGTATATACCTAAAGAGTTTAAGATTACTTATCAAAACACTGCATATGGTTTCAATTATAATTTTGAAATAAGCAATGCGAGCAACACACAATGTAAAACTATTCAAAAGTAATTTTTTTTTAATTTTTTTTTTTTTTACATTTTCATGCACTTCTCTACAAACTGCCATATAAAAATTTATCTTTGATTTCATAATTTTTTAACAATCAGCTGATACCTACCAAATTTGGTAAACATGTAGTACTGTAGTGTGCCATGAAAAAAAATANATAGTAAAGCTTTATTATTTAAACATTTAATTAATATTTCATAATGGACTGTTGTGTATATACCTAAAGAGTTTAGATTACTTATCAAAACACTGCTTATGGTTTCAATTATAATTTTGAAATAAGCAATGCGAGCAACACACAATGCTATGTAAAACTATTCAAAAGTTAATTTTTAATTTTTTTTTCTTTTACATTTTCATGCTCTTCTCTACAAACTGCCATATTAAAATTTATCTATGATTTCCTAATTTTTTAACAATCAGCTGATACCTACCAAATTTGGTAAACATGTAGTACTGTAGTGTGCCATGAAAAAAAATTTTTTTTNAATTTTTTGTGTGACATTTATTTTAAAAATGGCAGTCATATAAAGATTTTAACTAGGTATGCTATATCTACAAAATCATGCAAAGAAATTCGACTTAACTTAGTATGCTGGCAGTATCTGTTAAAGTANTCTGGCAGTATCTGTTAAAGAAAATTAATTTGTCTACACAGTTTCTTTTTCAGCCACTTTGCAAAATAATAACCTCCTGAATAAATACATTTGTTATGGCATATGTAGTGATTTAATAAACTGAATCCTACCAAATATTCTATACAAGTAGTTCTATGGCATGCCATGTAAAAGTTTATGTTTTAAACGGGTCAGCCACTTACTTTTTAAATGTAACAATAAAATACTTTAGTTTAGTGTGGTGCATCTACGAAATCATGTACCAAATTTCAACTTAACTTTGCATTCTAGCAGTATCTGATACAATTATGAAATGTGTCTACACAAGGCTTTTTTTTCCACAATTTTGTAAGACCATGCTACATTAATAAATAATGTTTTTATGTTTTCTAGGGAAACAATCAACTGACTACTACCAACATTCAGGCGACAAGTTATCATTTTGTAGCCCATTTGAATTCATATAACTTAAAGGTGTTCTGTATGGTCAAAATAACATCCAAGTAAATAGGTTGTTCCCCAATATGTAGAGATTAATCAACGAGTGGAAAGTACATCCGAAAACGACACAAAATGTCCCTGTCAACATATGTTCTAAAGTTGATAGATTCCAAGTGACATACCTTCGAACACTGTACCAGACATATTGGTAATAGTTGATCTTTTACAAAGTGCACCTGTCAATGTTATCAGCTGCATTGGTATGAGTTATTACCTGTCTCGCACTGGTGAATAGGCTGTGCAGGACCAATCGCCTGGCTGCACACTCCCCGGATCTCAATTAACTGTACTATTACCTGCGGGGGCATCTTAAGGGCATCATTATGCACTCCAGTTCCAGACATAGCAGTGATTCGTAAGCGAGTGGAACAAGGTTGCCAGTAGATACTGGAGTATTTGAACATGCCAGACTATCAACGACGCGGCGTGTTCAGGCGTGCATTCCGATACAAAGTGGACATTTTGAGCACTTCTTGTAGAGTAATGTATCACTACTGGTACACGAACAAGGCAACAGCTACTTAAACTACTGGAATGTGTCAGAAAGACTATTACGAATACATCCAGTAAGGCCTGTAACATTGGAAGGTGTGAAACTCGTAAAGAACACATGTGCACACGGACATTTTTATTTTTTTTGTTTTTACTATCCACTCCCCGATTTATTCTCACACATTTGGGAACATTCTGTACATTTTATGTTACTATGCTATACATCCTAATTGAAACTAATGATACATATATATTTGCAGCATCTGTAACAAACATAAAATGTGATAATACACAAACTTTATTTAAAAGAGGACCACATGAAAAAAGAAAATGTTTTATGTTATATCTCGGAGAACAATAAACCAATTCCGATCAAATTTTTACAGCCTACATGTAGTGCCGAAGTAAACCTTACAAACTGTAATTTTTTTAGTATGTCAGTCATTTTTTAAGGGCCGCAATATAAATAATTTAGTTTCGTATGTTATGTATATTAAACAATTGAACAAAATACAACCAAAATTCGTAAGCTGACAGTGTCCATTAGAAACATCAAATACGCGTATAAAAAACACTTTAGCTCGCCTTTTTGTAAGGTAGTGCCAGGTGATAAAATGGAGCGGGAACTAGTCTACTACATGCTATAAAATTTTGCATACAAGTAGAGCAACAATAGACTATGTAAATTGCGTGATTAAATGACACACACTCTTGTTTTCTAATTGAAGGCTATGCAAATATTTTAGTTTAGTAAACACTGTCTGCCAAAACATTAGCTGCATACAACCGAAGTTGATGCTCGTAATACTGTCTCCGTAATACCGTTGGTTGCATACCACCTTACGTTACGAGGTGTTCTGGATTTGAGTCCCGGGTAAGGCACGTGTGTATTTCTAATCGTCTCATTAGTTATGGATGTGTTTCGGTTTCTATCTCTAATGATATCTTTGTCAACAAGCTTTCAACGCCTACTACCATCTAAGCTTCAAGAAAATCGTCAAAATCATTTGCACCACTACAACGAAAGTAGGCTCACTAGTTGTATCGGTAACTTACTTCTATATTTAAACCGTTCTTAAATATGTTGTATTTTCAACACGATATACCGTATACAAAATGCAGAGCTATAAATACTACGTAACATTTTACTCATACCGGCTTCACTGTTTCCTGTCAATATCAATTCTACAGACAGGCAGAAACTTATGGTCTAAGTAAAATTCCGTTCGAACTGTAAAATACTTTGAAAAGCCAGATGGAAAACAAGTCCTCTTTTCGTNTTATGGTCTAAGTAAAATTCCGTTCGAACTGTAAAATACTTTGAAAAGCCAGATGGAAAACAAGTCCTCTTTTCGTTTAGGGAAGACCTGTTAATCAGGTCTGTGCCCGTTTTAAAATTAATTTATATTCGACAACTGCATTTTCTATGTACGTTTGGCCCTTTCTCAGTATGCGAGATGCACTTACCTGACATAGAACGAGGACAAGAGTTGTATATTAGTTTTTTAATTTGCCCTAAACTACAGGGGAAGTCGAATGTCCGAGGTTGGGTGTGACTTAGGGCTAAGCCCCATACGCCCAGCTGGCGGGAAATACACTAACTGCACGGCGCGGGTTTCGCGGCGTTATTGGGGGCGGGCAAACACGGCCGCAATTGTGGCCGTGATTACCTCCCGTATTAACAAGCTACCCCGAGCTACTGAAGGGAGGAAGAGAGCGGCCGCTGTGACGGTGGCTACGGTCGCTCGAACAGTAGCTGGCGGACCTGCTCGCCGCAATATGCGCTGCGATTTACACTAGTGTTGGGCGGATAACTACACAATAGGAGCTTCCGCTCCACACGCGCTGTCAAGAGGTTGTCGGGGGACGACAGGATACCCTGCCTGCGCATGTTCAAGAAGCGAAACACCAACACCTNCGCGCTGTCAAGAGGTTGTCGGGGGACGACAGGATACCCTGCCTGCGCATGTTCAAGAAGCGAAACACCAACACCTTAGTCATCACACGCACTGCAATCTTATTCTGCTATATGCGTTTCGTTATTGTACATATATCTGTGGACGTTTAACATTTTACTTTAAACTAGTAAAATGCTAGTCGTGGTCATACCAAGTTTAGTTCAAGTAACCCATTTTTTCCCCTACAAACGAGAAGAGTTAGGTCTTTCTGAGTGCAGAAGCTCATGCAGTAATGTGTTCTGTAATCTGAATGAATACACATTATTTAACTATTGCTGAAGTTATCGCTGGCATCGACATTAGTGTTACTAAATAACATTCGTATCGACAAAACAATGGATGTTTCAAAAATATATGTGACGTTTTTCGACGAGACTTCAATCAATCTGCAGTGCAGTTGTGAACAGAGCTGCTATGATTGGCCAATTCACCTCTGTGAGGTGGGCGGAGCGAGACTGACACTAACGTCTTGCCGCCTGGGCCACTCTGCAGCCATTCTCTCAGGATGCCTAGTCCAATACGCGTTATTTCATGTCAGCTACACGGGACTAGAAACTGTTCTGGTCTCGTATTGCCCGTGCATTCACTTTGAGATGATCTGTCATCTCCAACCAAGTTCAGAGCGCTTCCACTATAACGACATCACAGTAATCTCTGCCGTGACGATTTAATTTCGATAAATACGGTATGGAAGCAAGCAGTTTTGGGAACCGGATGGTATTATGGTAGTAAATGGCTATACCACTCTGATATTTTGAGACAGCATGCCAGAATTTTTCCAACAATGCATTTTTCTCAAAATTTAATTGTTTATTTACACCTTTAAGTTTAGTCGGTAAACGGCTTACACATTAAATTAATAGAACATACTTCTGGCCAAGAAAGTCATCTATACAAAACCATTTACAGTCTGGGGGAAAGGGATGATTGCTCACATGTCTAGCCAGATACTTTTATTGTGATTTTCATCAGTCAAATACGAAACTTGCGTAATCAACAGCCTTTCATTATATATTATAGGTAAGCGTTGCCTCAAGTGCTTACGCACCTTTGGATGCTGTTAAGTGCGTTAACTTACTCAGAGTATACAATATTACAACACAGCATTTATGAAAAATATTTGCTTTAGTAGTTCAAATACGCCAAAACAATTTTTTTTTTTATTAAAATAATAAACTTGGTGTCCGGTGAAATTTCGGATATTAATTTCAGTCTGCGAAAGGATTCGCATTTAATCTTACATTGAGAAATGTATACGTAAACTATTCATACAGCTGAAGTTTTAGGCTTCGTAAAATACTTGCAAGTGATAAGATCAACATTTCAGAATAATAAGCGTACGGTTTGAAATCAGTGTAAACTATATTTAATTAATATGTGTTAGTATTAATTTTATTTATAAGGTATAACTACTGAGGCTACCTTGGCTACGTTAAAGTAATAATTTAGTGTAAAAATTATGTTGTTTTATTTAGTAACGAATAAACAAGGGGAATATACCTACACTGTAACGTATTTAATAAATGTTATTTGAAACAAAATATTAATGGGCATTTGTACAAACACTTACATTAATTAATTTTATTTAAATGTAGCATATAGTAGTGAATTTAACTCGGAAATTTTAATACTGTACGGTTACGTTTTTAAAGCAAAGCAAGAAAAACCAGTCTTTTCTAATAAACTTACTCCTTGTTTTTAGCAGAATTACAATATTTTGCAAATAATGTGTAATTAAAACAGATTAAAAGAAGTGTCGCATTTCAATTCAGTTAATAAAAGCTTCGGAATAAGTCTTTACGAAGTAGGCATGGGAATGTTGATTAAATATAATCAAAAAATAATACTGGTACAAACAAGCATTATGGTCTCTGTAAGCATTAAAGAAAATTCTGTTAGCAAAAATGGCATAGAGCAACAGTGTAATGTCGTAAAACGCAGGACTTAATATGGGGTTTTTCTATCCTTTGGTGGCAATGCAGGCGGCCACTAGCATTTGCATGGAGTCATCCAGAGTTGGAATAATGTCCTGCAGTATATTATTCCTCCAAATGCCACGAAGTTCTTCAGGCGTTTATAGAGTTCACGGATGCTGAAGCAGACGTCTTAACAGCTGGTCCCAACTTGCTTATTGGCGATACGTCTGGTGATCCCGCAAGTCAAAGTAGCTTATCCGTTTGAACCGTGGTGCATTGGTGACTGCGACACGTGGACGCGTGTCATCGCGCCACAGAATGCCGCCAGGAGAGTGCATACTAACGGTATAAGATGGGGACGTACGACCTCTGTAAAATTTGATGGCCTGATAGTGCGCTCTGCATAAAAACAATATTAAATTTGTCCTAGAGGCATAACTGGCAGCAGCCAAAACGCATAGTCCTAAGTATTCTTGAAGGCAATCGGCGGAGAGGATGCCGAAACTGTAGTCTAAACTCGCTCAGTCGCCGGCGGAGCGGACATTCCTCTGTGACACTGGACATGTAGTGTAAGCCTCCCAGATGCCAGCATCTGTAATGTAGTTGAACCTTGCTTATGCGATATACGGCTTATACTCAACCGATTGTTAATATACTTCTACGGGAAAATGAAAAAAACAGGCTACGTGAACAACGATCGCAAGACATAGATAAATTAATAACTTGCATATGTGCAATAATTTGACTTTCACAACAATATAGTTAGTGATACTTTCACATTAAAAGTAAAACAGATCTCCTCATATTCTGTCATTCTGATCAAATGGCGGCCTTGATAAAATTCGCTGTTATTGATGTTATATCGTTCTGACTGCCATTCATAATTATTTTGGTCTGTTGACTGTCATTCCAGTCAGACAGAGGCCATTTGGACTGTTTGTTCCTCATGCATTGTAGTTGTGGTTTAGTAAAGAACCATTTGGACTTAATATAGAGTATATTATCAGTTTAATCTGTTGACAATATATTGTATTTTGGTGTAACACAGAAAAAAATAAATTTACAAATACAAATTTTTTGTAATTTTACATGATGTATATGTAATTTGTAAAAACAAATACAGTGCACGTAATTTTACACAAATTTTCTTAATAATCCAGAGACTGCTACATGTCTTTGGTGAAAATATATGAATGTTTGCATTAATAAACACAGTGTTGGTGTTAATTTACACATTTTGAAATGTGTGTAAAAATATACCCACTCCCTATATAAAAACCTTAAATTGTGAATTTTTACTGCTCCATGGTTGTTGTATGAAGACTCAATGACATTGCAGTTGTACATCTTCGATTGTGTAATTTTACAATGACCGTGTGTGTGTTTGTAAACTTGCGTTTTATACTGGGGTATCTGTGAGTGTATACTTATACACTCTAATTTTTGGTAATTTTTCATTTTTGTGTGTAATTTGCTGAAAAGAGTGACACTATTCGCCTCCTTGTGATATGATGTACAGGGAGGGTCATGAGGTCTGAGTTATTTTTACCATGCACAGACTATATATAATGTGCCTTGAAGGTTGAGGGTAAACAATAAGGTAGTCACTATGTGTTTCAATTTACTAGGTTATATTGTCTTCAATAATTATGTACATATATTACACCTTGCGAGTTGGGGGCTTAAGGGCTAATTAACATACTTGCTGATTGTTCCCTTCGTCTTGGGGAGGAGGACGCTAGGAGTCGGGGAGGTTTCGTTAAGCGAAGTGGTTGATACTTAGCTATCCTGGTAGTTCGGGGTGTTCCGTGGTAGGTTGAGGTCCGGTGCTTCGGGTGGCCTTACACAGGCCCTGGCTTCGGTGACGTCTCTCCACGACTGCTGCTCCGGGTTCACTTCTCGACGGACGACTGCACAACACGTTTCTTCCGGTGACCTCGCGATCCGACTCACTCTTGCGAACTTCTGATCTGACTGACCTGATTCAACTGATCCACTGACTCCGGTCTAGCGCCTCCCGGCGCGGGGAATTACTGGT
>NQII01009884.1:26045-43915 GCA_002778355.1 Clitarchus hookeri
CTTCGGCTTGACCTCAGCATGCTTTACTGACTTGTACGTTCTCTCGGGTCGACCTGACCTGACTGCGCATGTCAACTGTAGGCGCTCGCGGGGGAATAAAATGGCGGGGGTGTCAGCAATGCTTCTACTTACAATATGCGTTGCGCATCAAGAGTACAGTATTTGTAATTTTTCACTATTTTTACTACGTATTCAAATATGACTACAAGTATTTGTTTAAAACATGCGATCTAGTGGTAGGGAGTAGAACTACTTCGAACTCCTTTTGTGTGTTCGAAAGAAAAATTTAAACCCCGCTGATCGAATATGCTGGATTTCNAGTAGAACTACTTCGAACTCCTTTTGTGTGTTCGAAAGAAAAATTTAAACCCCGCTGATCGAATATGCTGGATTTTATATATAACTCTACCTATTCTATATCTGAAGTCAATTGTTATCCACATTTTGGAGATAACTTTTATTACTACGTTAAACTACAAAGTTACAAAACTGACTACAACAACATGAAAATGGTAAAACTACACATATAAAGTATGTGAATTAACATGACGCAGTTGTAAAAATAACATATGCTGCCGGTAAAATTGTTTACTAAAACAGCGAAAAAATGTACAGAAACTGTGTTGTTACAATTACAGTAAAACTGCTATTTTACTATTTTGGAAGTGAGAAAATACCTGTACACAGTGTTGAAATTTCAATTGCGATACCCGTGTATATTTACTTTCCACAGAGAGAAAATACACGAATATTGCATTTTATATTCTGTTACATAGTTATTGTAATTTTACACCATTCTATGTAAAATTAATGTTATATGGTACGCGTTATTTTCCGAATTTTTAGAATAAATTAACTTCGATGTAGAGTGAAAAAACATTGACATATGTAAAATTACACCGATATCAGTGGAAACACTGCTGCGACATATGTACATTTAGAGTAAAATTACACAATTTTTTTGTACAGTGAATTGCTCTGTTTAACCAAGTTGAACTGTTGACGGTTTGATTGTCATTGACGTCACTGCAGTGTAATTTTTTTTTGGGGTGACGACTTTGCTATGTCGTTTTAAACTTAGCTACTCAAATAAAACACCACGAGCCTGAAATGTATATTGCTACCAAAGAGGTTCCGAAAAGAAAAGCTTAAGATTTGCAGAAAAGAACAACCGTTTTACAGTAGAAAGTTACATAAATTTATATTTTGGCACTAGTTCAAGTTTCGTAAAACTCATCGGAATGTAAAACATTTACAATTAATGTTTCAAAAAAACTCTTAAATAAAGTACACTTTCTTAACAAAAGTAATTTGGAAGCATGTTTCACCATTATCTGCATGTTGTCTGGCACGAGTCCCAATATAAGTCAAATGAACTATCAGATTCATATATTCATCGGTGCCTCCAATCATAGCTAGTCAGCAATCGTATGTCTAAGAATATCGGGCAGAAGTGATACAAGGGTACATCAGTTATTTGGAAAATCTCGAGTAGCACCACTGAAAACTGTTACTCTTCCTCGTCTAGTCATGTAATCTATTTCAGTGTGGTTCCCTTTAACTCACCAGTATTTCGGCAAACATTCGCATTCACTTAATATAAGTTATGTATACTACGCTAATTGATCGCATTCATTCAACCAGACACTCACAATACCAGGTCAGTTTCTATGCAGAACAACGATAAGAATACCCAATGTTATAAAATATGCTGGATGTCTCGGGTAAACGTTGGCTGCATCTAACATGCAAAAGAGTATGCGAAACACCAAAGAAGATGAACGTGATCGCCTTGGCCGTGGTGGGAGGTAAGACAGGTGAAAACGTTCGCCCGCCAAAACGCATCCTCAACTGCACATTACGTCATTGCCTCACCCATGCTCCCAACCGGCTTCCTGCGACTCCTTCGACCGTGATGTTTCTTATTACACAAATAACCCGTGGTACGTGTTTAGTTCTCGTTAGAGATAACATTGAAATTAGTTCAGAACCACAACAAAGTAGCACTTATTAATTAACTTTCTTCGAAAATAGTTTTTACATGACCTAGACTAAAAAACACATAAATGATTTCTTAATTGTTTGTTTATTATATTGTTTCGTTGCGTTTTTCACGAATTTTAATTATTCAAAAGTCAAATCATATGCTTGATTTAATTCAATATTTTAACTATACGTTTTTCGGTTTCATGTATACGCTGTTAGATGTATGTCGTGTAATATTTTATTCTAATTATTTGTTAAATGGAAGAGAGAAATAATTACTGTATATAATATTTACATTTACACTTATTTGTGCTGTGAAACCACGAAAATATTAGATTTAATATTGTCGTTTTATTTAGTTCCGTAATCACTACATTTATAATTTAAACTAATCTATATCATTTTAAAAATAAAATAGTGTTCATTACAGTTAGTAAGTACAGCTCGGATAGGTATTCACTATCGAACGTAGTAAGAATACCTTTGTTTATGCATAATTCAACACTGTGTTGTAAAGAAAGTCCGGTTTATAGAAAGACCAACTAGACAAGACTGATGCATTGAAGTGTATGACGTGGGTGGTAAGCCGACTTCTGTTTACGCATAATTTATCTGTACTTTCACACGGAAAAATCCAGTTGACGCAAACTTCATAGTATATCTATCAGAAACAAATAATTATTTTGTATCTGTCACTTTTATTTTGGTTTATGGTTGTAAGCAATGAGCACAGATTGGCATAGTAATATTTATAAAAGTTACGGACAATAATACGTGGCTTAAATCAGATATTACAGGCCATTCATGGTTACTTCACACTTTTCTGAAGCCCTGCCAATGTTATACCTTTGGTTACCGATTACGCATCCCTCCGGTACATGTAAACATAAGCACTGCCATGTGATTTCTAAGTTTTAACTGTCAAATGCTTTTTTCACCGTTTTCAGCTGTTCAAAGAATTTTGTAGTATACTAATTTATTTATTGATCAATTAATTTATTTATAAATCCACCTTTCGATCGCCTTATTAGCACATAACTTGGAGGGACATAGGTTTTGTCATATACAAATACAATGTTCACTCTAGTGTAACATTAAAATTTAGAATTAACAGGTTGGTGAAACAAAACAATAATAGCATCAAACAACACATTGTTCAATAAACCATTACTTAATACTAAAAATATATTTTAAAACAACACTTAAAATTTAAATACTTACAATAGGTACATGTTAACATGTTAAAATTTTTTACAAGTTACGTATTTTAATGGCTAAGTAAATATTTTTTGTAATATATGTATTTTTAGTCCTTTTTTTTAATTCTAACAATTTTTTTTTATTTCGGTGATATGTTTAGGCAGTTTGTTAAACAGAGTTAAACCCCTATGTCGAATCCCCTTAGCGAATGCAGCTGTATTATGATATTTCGGCTTTAATTTATGCTGATTTATTGTACTATATAAGATTTTACTGTTAATTCTATAAAGTTATCAATGTTATGTTTAGTAAGTATTACACTGATAATAAAAGGGGAGAATATTTAAGTAAATAGATAAATGATTACATGTAGCATTTTGTTTTGCTTTACACATTATAACAATTGTTGTCTTCTGCATTCTAGAAATGTTTATGCCGTGGCTACTGTTAGCCCACATTTCAGTTCCATATATCATATTGGACTGGAAAATTGCAAAGTATGTGGTCCGCAGAGATTTTTTGTACAGAGTGCTACTAAGAATTTGAAGTGATATAATCAATTTACTTGTTATCTGATCAATGTTATATTTCCATTTAAGATTTTTATCTACCATTACTCCCAAAAACTAAGTTGACTGAGTCTGGTTTATATTCTGAGCTTAAAATTCAGATAAGATATTTTTTTGTATTTTTGTTACTAAAATGAATGAACTGAGTTTCATTTACCTTGAGTTTCAAGTTATTATCACTGAACCATTTATTCATAATTATTATATGATGTACAATTTTGTCCTCGTTAAGAAATAGTTTCTGTAGATACAAGAAAGGTAGTATAAATAGCAAAAGATATAAGTTTTCCATTTGTTATTGGTACAGGAAGGTAATTCACATATATCTAGAATAGCAGAGGTCACAGCATACTTCCTTGTGGTACACCCTTTGTTATACAACCCCGATCTGAGTAGATTTCATTATTAACCTGTTTTAAAATAATCTTTGGTTTACAGTGTCTTACGTATGGGCCAAACAATTCAAATTAATATCCTTTATATCATAATATTTTAGTTTATTCAATAGTATATCAAGGTTTACCAGGTCGAAAGCCTTTGGCAGATCACAAAACACACCATATACATGTAACCCAGAATCCAAATTATTAAGGACAGTTGTAACAAGTTGGTAATTGCTAAAGTTGTACTTTTTCCTTTCTGGAATCAAAATTTCTCAGGGCGTAGAATGTCATGTTCAACAAAGAACTTTATTAATCTCGTGTGCATTATTTTTTTCGTATTTTTGAAAATATATGGAGCAGACTTATTGGTTTGTAGTTATTCGCTTTAGCTGTGTCTCCCTTCTTGTGCAAGGGGATACGTTTAGTTATCCTCATTCTATCAGGAAGAGTACCTTCGTTTATTGAAGCAATATTTATAAATGTTAATGGCTTCACAATTTGTTTTGCACACATCTTGACAAGGGAGGATGACAGATTAAATAAATCAGTCATGTTTTACTGCTAAGTGATGCAATAGATTTTGCTACCTCTTTTTCAGTGATGGGGAACATGGTAAAGACAGTTTAATTTATTTCATTTTAGAAAGAAACAAACTTAGAAAATTCTGTATGTTGAATTATATTGTTTGGGGACTCCGAAGTTATATTTAAAAAATTATTCAAGTAGTTTGCAATTTTTACCTGTGAAGTAATTGCACTTTTCTCAGTATTTAGTTTATCGACTCCTGGAATCATTGTTTTAGTTTTGGTGGTTTCATTGTTTATTATTTTCCACGGGGTTTTAGTATTGTTATTATTTCTAGCTAGTAATGTTTAGCATGCAGTTTCTGTGCTTTTTTCAGTACTTTTTTATACATGTGTTTATATGTTTAGTAATAATCTAAGAAATATTCTTTCATTTCATGATAATTTACAAGAGCGTGAATCATTTTTAATCTTTGACTTGAAATCCTTATTCCTTTTGCCACCCAATGTTTGTTATCACAGCAATTCAATTGTTAAATGTTTTGAAACTTAATAGGAAATGATAGTTTAAAGAGTTTTAAGGATGTTAGATTTAACATCGTTTTTGACTTGTTATGCGTGTACTACCACATACTTTGTTTGTAAAATTATAAGCGTTTATTATTTATAAAAGCNTCGTTTTTGACTTGTTATGCGTGTACTACCACATACTTTGTTTGTAAAATTATAAGCGTTTATTATTTATAAAAGCGTCTGTTTTCCATGTGACTGTTCTGTGAAATCAATATTTAGGTTGCCACATATTTCAGTGATTTGAGTAACATTTTGTTTGAAAATTAAATAAAATAATTTCTCAAACATATGAAAGAATACTCCAATCTTACTATAAGGAGGCCTATAAACACAGACAATAATTAAGTTTGTAGTATTACATTTGACTCTTGCTGCTACACATTCTAATTTCCTAGGTACACTGAAATCCTTAACACATATTCAATTCTTTAAAAAATTATTGGTATTTTTCCTTTGCTAGAATGCAACTACCGCCATATCCATTTTCTCTGCAGAAGGTTAACCCGATAGAGTGGCTTGGTAAGCCTATTATTTTATTTTCAGATACTTGATGTTTAAGCCAATGCTCTGTGGGGCATACAAAGCCAATGTCAGTATCTAAAGTTTCTAAAGTAGCTGCTAACTTTAGGTACTTATTTTTTATTGATTGTATATTTATATGTATTGTGTTAATCAACTGATGAGTGTTACGTGCTTTGCCTCCGTAGTATAAGTATTTATATGCTCTTGTTTCTCCTACTTTGCAGATATTAATATTGATGTTATGTATCACTTCACTTTTTGGCCCAGGATATACACTACATAAAAGCCTACAATTAAGCAGCTGTTTAGTAGGTCATTTACTTAGTTTTTTTTAACAAATCCAAGGCAGTTGCATTACTGGTTTGTTTACAATATTACTATGAGTACTTACAATGTTTGCAGCAACCCTTTCTTTACCCTTCCAGTTGCAATGAAGCCCATGCTGTGTATAACATTTAAACTATGCACGTTAATCACTGCCACATGAATATACCCTTTAAAAAAAACTTAAATCTTTCCATTGGTTTTAATTATTTCAAAATTAATACAAGAATAGTTTACTAAGTCATATCTATAAGGTAGTAAGTCATATCTATATCACATACTGACACATTTGTGTGATTAAGATACCGTACCACAGATTTTAAACTCAAGAACACATGCTTCGATTTTGGAAACGTCATTTCTATCTGCGAAGATCACTACCTCTCCTTCTTTCTTGAGTCGTTCGCAATCTTTTTTTACTTTCTTAACTACTTCTGAAATAGTTGCTCTAGGTTTCAAAAATCTTTTGGTCCAAATGTTCACAATTTAGGCCTACAACCATATTTCGATCAGATTTATGACTTTTTAACAATGTATGCAGTGATGATAATTCTTACGGTTATTATTTCACATTGTTTACGTNCGATCAGATTTATGACTTTTTAACAATGTATGCAGTGATGATAATTCTTACGGTTATTATTTCACATTGTTTACGCATTTCTTACACACAGAATACCACCTTACACGTAATACACGTTAATATTCTACCGCGACTGTGTTTAACCCTGTTACAACTGCGGGGTAAAGAACTGTGGTATGTCACCTCTTGTTATTGATATGTGTNCCGCGACTGTGTTTAACCCTGTTACAACTGCGGGGTAAAGAACTGTGGTATGTAACCTCTTGTTATTGATATGTGTTGGGTTATTTTGTTTAAAGGACGGCCACAGTTGGAATAAATATTAAAACGAAGGAACAACAAGTCCAACGAAAAGACACAGTAAATTCAAGCACGCAGCTCGTGTCGCTTACTTTTTGTACGTAGCAGCGACAAACTTAAAATATAGTGGTGAACGTGCTCACAGATAGGCCTACCGTAACTTTTGTTCCGCTCATATTTATATGTATTGGTACCTACTGATTTCTAGGTTAATTTCATTATTTACTTAAATTTATCTGGCTGGGCCTTGTATTTTGTTGGGATTGTGGCAAACATTCCAATCACAGAAACATAAGTACGTTACACAATTGTGTTTCAAACACCTAGGTCACAGTTACAACGTTGTGATAAATAAACAGACGTAAATTTAAAAATAATAATTTCNTTGTGTTTCAAACACCTAGGTCACAGTTACAACGTTGTGATAAATAAACAGACGTAAATTTAAAAATAATAATTTCGTCATAAAAAACGTATGAAGTTCGCAAGTCCAATATTTGCGATCATACACACACACTACGTTGACCCAGCATAACGTAAAGTCAACAATACTCTTTCACACAAAGCAATGACGACGCACGTTACAGTATATTTATTCCTGCCGTGACTTGCCTAGGTAGGTTTACAAAACACAACATATACAAACAATATTGATGTGGTAATTTTAAGTATTTTTTGCAAGAAGAGAAATTAACGCTCCGTTCAGCAACGCACCGTGTCATGTCACCAGTTGCCACTTCTGCCAACTTCGGATTCGTAACCGTCCCGCCATCACATCTAAATACAGGACGAGTGTAAAAGAATACTCCAAATCTGAAGGTCTATCGTAACAAAGCCAAACAACCTACAACCTTGGTTGACCAATCAAATGAACCGTGGAACCATGACGTCGGTTTACCATACATTCATAAATGTTCAATGTGACCACCACGAGCGGCTTGATCGACATCTACGCGATAATCAAACTCGTTCCACACTCTTGTCAGCATGTCTGATGTTACGGTTTGGATGGCGTCCGTAATTCTCGTTTTGAGGTCATCAATTTTAGCTGTCAATGATGGACGAAACAATTGATCCTTCATATACCCCCATAGAAAAAAAATCGCACGGGATAAGATCCGGTCTTCTTGGGAGTCAGTGATGAAGATCCTGGTCACCAACTGCTCATCGACCAATCCAGCTTTGCGGCAACGTCCCGTTCTAGTATCCGCGAACAGCTAGGTGCCAATGGGGTGGCGCACCATCCTGCTGGAAAATGAAGTCCCCACCGCCTCTTCTAACTGAGGAAACAACCATTCTGTAAGCAGGTCCAACTGATTCCAGTTGAACAGTCGTAACCGATTCACATTTAGCAAACTGAATACAGGCCTTCTGTTGTTCCGTCGCCATCGCGATGCGGACTAATACACAACACACACGCTCATAGTGTGACGACAGACGCTCACCGTGTCATCTCTCGGCCTATAAAGAAAACGTCAGACCGTCCCCTTCTCATGGAAGTGTCGAATGCGAGCTCGCTACCCACTCACCACCTCAAACCGAGAGTTAGTAACGTCATCCAAACTGTAACACCGGACATGATAACAAGAGCGTGGAACGAGTTTGATTATCACGTAGATGTCGTTCGGGTCGCTCATGGTGTTCACATTGAACATTGATGAATGTATCGTAAATAAACTTCACGGTTCCAAGGTTCATTTGACTTGTCAATCATGGTTGTAGGTTGTTTGGTTTTGATATCATAGACCTTAAAATTTCAGGTATTCTTTTATACTCATTCTGTATATTATAATAAGCACTCAAACAATAAAATTTCGTTTCAGTTGTATATTACAAATTTTTAAAAAATCATTATTTTGTTTTGTANCACGTAGATGTCGTTCGGGTCGCTCATGGTGTTCACATTGAACATTGATGAATGTATCGTTAATAAACTTCACGGTTCCAAGGTTCATTTGACTTGTCAATCATGGTTGTAGGTTGTTTGGTTTTGATATCATAGACCTTAAAATTTCAGGTATTCTTTTATACTCATTCTGTATATTATAATAAGCACTCAAACAATAAAATTTCGTTTCAGTTGTATATTACAAATTTTTAAAAAATCATTATTTTGTTTTGTAATACGTAAAATTGAAAACATATATAATTTCCTGCTAATACTACTGGTGCGAAACTTCCCGAGAGAGAGAAAGAAAGAGAGAAGAGAGACTGAGTGAGAGAGAATGAGAGAGATAATGAGCNAATTACAAATTTTTAAAAAATCATTATTTTATTTTGTAATACGTAAAATTGAAAACATATATAATTTCCTGCTAATACTAGTGGTGCGAAACTTCCCGAGAGAGAGAAAGAAAGAGAGAAGAGAGACTGAGTGAGAGAGAATGAGAGAGGTAATGAGCGAGAGGGAGAGAGAATGAGAGAGATAGTGATCTCGTTTGACTTGCATAAAATCATGTTTCTTTAAAATATTCTAAATTTTTTATAACTGCAATACGAAACCAATACAATAAACCATCCACCAATATGTTTCATTAATATCCAAATCCAATATCTTCGTTTAGAATAAAGTAGTTCCAAATTTTTCTTATTTGATAAAAGATTTTTTCTTATGACACGTAGTACTCTGTTATTTGGTGCCTGACTAAATATATAACAAAGCAATAAAAATGAAATAATTATGAAACCGAACTATCCTTTTGCTTAAACTCTTGCTGAGGTCAATGCTTATTATCATTACTCAATACTGTAGTTGTTCACACTGAACTGCGCATAGTTTAAAAGCTACTTTTTAAAGGGTGTTATTTTAGTACAATTTATATACTAATTTTAACTTTCCCTTAGAGGTAGTTAAAAATTCATTATAAATGCTTTTATCTATAGTGCTATTTTCTCTGCACTTCGGCTACATAACAGACTGTTCGAAGCTCATCGGTGTTGAAGAAGTGTAATTTCACCAACGAACGAATGAACTTGCATGAATCATGGGTGGTATAGGCTGTTCACGGTAAAGTGAGCACTTTTGAAAGCCCTCTCATTTTGAATAATAATCAATAAATATATTTTTATTTAGCCGTAGACGTTAACTTCCGAGTGAGGTGGAATGTATACACTGTGTTTATTACTAACATGACAATATTTATTCAAAAAAATTGTGAAAGGATAAAATATGGCTGAAAGGAAAAAAGTAACTAGGGCCTCAAAAGTGCCCACTTTACCGTGAACAGCCTATCTTATGTGATAAGATGTAAAATAACTTATATTAGCTACACCAAATCTCCTATACGTATTCGTGGATTGTAAGCCCAAAACTTAGCTTTCCAAGAGTATGGCTGTGAGATGTCACCGCTTAATTTTCTCAAGAATTTTAAGACCTGGAACTGCACCTGCGTCGACTTCGGCGATGTAAATAAGTAAGCGGTGGTCTTAACAGATCTCAGCGCTCAGCGAAGGAACGATACATCGCACGTNCACATCGCACGTAAAGTCTATTCACGGTTTCTTCACACCTTTTTGAACCAAGCCTATGAAAAATTGCTCCAAGTATGACGTGTTGGTTGTTTAGTCAATATCCCATGTATTACAAGCGTTTTATACCTTTATTAACAAAAAATTGCCTTATTTTCGGTTTAAACTGAACTTTTACTTACATTAAATCTGTAAATTAAAATATTTCACTTATAATTAGTATGAATAAAAACAGAGGAAAAATAGGTGTATTGGTAATGAGTAGTAAGAAAAAGTACTTATACAAAATGTCATTAAAATGTGCGTACATGAATGGGGTGCCTTGTCCTTTGATGTAATTTTCTAGATTTAGTAAAGCTTGTTTTGCATGAGGCAGCGGAATATCCTCGGGAAGTACATACAACTTTAGCAGGGCTATACTACACAGAAACCTACTCCACACTAACATAAAATGTAACTGAACTCCTTACATACAAAATACGGAACCTCTCCGTAAATCCATGGTGCCGCGGTGGCTAAGCGGTTAAACAGCACGCCTCCCACCAAGACGAACCGGGTTCGATCACCGGCTGGGTCACTCCCGGATTTTTGCAAGTTAGAATGTTGCCGGGCTTTCTCGAGGGTCTCCCGTTTCCCCCGCCATTGCATTCGGCGCTGCTCCATTCTCACCTCATTTCACCCAGCCGCCCAAGTATCTCAACCCAACAACTCTCCGCATTTAGAACAGCTTCGGACTTGGGGTATCGCCAAATAACATTGCCCAGGCTACAAGAGCTGTTCTGTAACTAGAAAACTATCGTCCCTACAGCAGTCATGACATTCACGCAATATATTATTTCAAACACCACAACTAGCACGAGCCAATTGCAACAATTAGCTACACTATAAACACTCCAACATTTTTTCTTTCAGACCACGATAAGAGGGGTCAGTATCTGTCGAATTATTATTAAAGATATTTCGCCGTAAATTCGATTTCAGGAGATGCAGTATAATTTTTGGCACGAAAAAGCATGAATAATGCTTTCCTTAATGTTCTTTAACTGTAACAACTTCTCAGCATTTGATATTTTCTGTCTTCTAGCAGCCGAGGTAAAATAAATAATTATTTTGTGGGAGCGACTACAGAGATCATAACAGCTGCGGCAGTCAAACATAACAGATTTTCAAAAACGTCTTAAGTTATACCCTATGTCATGTCCGAAAAATTTTTTGGGTAGTAGCCGAAAATAAAAAAATCAAGATGGTGGGGCTTGATCTCCCTTAACAGTTACTTTTTATCTCGGGTTGCCGTAACGGGGTGGCAAGAGTCGCACCTTACGCACTTGTTGATCCGTGCTCAAATACCACTCCCAAAAAATTTGTTTTCAATTTTAAATTTATTTTTATGTACTGGTAAACACTCATAAAACGGCACAAATCAATTTTTTCCCTAAAATATATTTTTTATAAACTTTAAATATACAGACACGTAGTAAGAAAGGGAGAGGTGCTGTGAGTCCGAGTTGTACATGTCTATATGTTCATTTCTCGGGAAGTCTTAAAACAGTTTAGGCAAATGTGAAATTCCCGGAAAATCCGTTATATTAAAATACGGAACAGTTTGTAATTTTATGAAGATTTCTAAATTATTTTTGTAAATTCACGGAAATTTTTATTAACATTCTTGTGGATTTTCTGACCTCCAGACCGTGAAATTTCTATCTGCACATTCTGCAGTGTAATTTTGAGTGTACTGTTATTATTGACTGACTCGCCGCTGCGAAAGGTGTGGTACTGGACTGACGCCTACCTAGTTGTTTTCATGCTGAACTCCTGCGCATTATAAATATGTACTATATTCTTATTAAACCTTGTACGTTATAGACAAATACATGCAGCTTGCGCATTTTCACGAGTAAACGTAGAGGTGTTCTTAAACCCTGCCAAAGGCTTGCACGCATGTTCCCTTCTACTTTGAGTTATAGACTCCATTTATGATGCCAGATTAATAGATTCAGAGACTTGATATTTATTCCCTTTTTATAAGATTGATTTTTTAATTTTCAGAACGACGACCGAGTAAAATAACGAAATAAATACAAAAAAAAATACCCTCCAATTTATTAAGAGTGATAAATTTATGTCAACACAAAAAAAAATATATGACTTAAAAAAATATATTACGAAAAATTCGATTCAAGGGGACTTTCTCCCACACTCTCTCCTATATTCGTAAAGAACTGTCCCATATTGGTTTCTAACGTATTAAATTAAATTACTGACTTATAAATGAAGTTTCCCCAACAGACTGATTCACTCGCTCATTAACACAAAGCACAAACCGCTGGGTGCAAAAGCATGAACATTTATTGAGGACTTCCTATTGGGGTGCAGGCCACCACAAAGAAAGGATTGTTTGAAATTCGACCCCTAGGAGAGTGAAAAGTGGTAATATGTGTTTTCGTGGATTCCTCAACTGTTCACCACCTCATCAGATAGCGTAGATCTTTTTGCTTTAAAATACAACTAATATAAAGGCTAATAAACATTTGGATTTTTTAAAAATTTACCGTTAAGGGGGCGAAAAGGGGTAAAAACGTACTTTTGCTGACTCATCAATAGCTCACTAACCCGATGAGATATCGTTGTGCACTTTTCTTTAAAACACAATGATTATAACGCCTATAAAACAAATTTTTGGATTTTTTCGAAATTCAACAACTAAGGGCGTGAAAAGGGATAAAATGTGTTTTCAAGTAATGCTCAATAGCTCATTAGCCCGTAAAGATATCGTTATGCTCTTTGCTTTAAAGTATGCTTATAGAAATGCCTAAAAACTTACTTCAGGATTATTATAAATTCAACCCCTAAAATGGTGAACAGGTTAAAATGTATATCTGCGCAACCATGAATAATTCATTAACTCAATAATAAGTCTTTATGATCTTTACTTTAAAAGGTTGGCTACATAAATACCTCAAAAAAAACTTTTCGTGTACAAATACTGAACTGTGATAGCAACGATTCACATCTGGAATTATTTAATTATTCAAAACAGGTTCCGTACGTGTCGTAGTTTATGATATTGTAACGCAATATGGGTAACAGTTGTTCTCCGATAGCTTTCTCGTTGACACATCAACGCTTCACCGTAAAAGGTGCAGTAACCCGAACAAGGATCCCAAAAAATGCCGAGTGCGTCGGGCGTGTGTTGTCACTGTGCATGCTCTCGTTAAATACAGAGAAATGTTTGGTATGTTTACGTAAACCGCTTCCCTCAATTCTATCTATATAAAGTTTTTCTTACCAACGTTAAAAAAAAAAACAACCAGCAATATAAGTGGTGTCATAAATTATTTTCTTAATGTCCGCTACAATGAAGAAATATGTCACACTTCATTCCTTGAGTTAACCCTTTTCACACGGTGCTCAAATATACATACGAATATACATTGTACTACTAGTTTCGAAGACCCATGCCAATAGAAAATATTCTTATCTAAAACTCGTGCAGGTTATGTAAAGACTACTATTTAAATTTTTTGTTAGAGGTTTCGAAATTACTGTGATTCATAAAGACAGTAAAGATGTGGATATTAAATTTTAAGCGTATTATGCACACTTAAATATATGAATGATAAGTTAGTATATAGAGTTTTAAACGATTTATACATGAGTTGAAGTTTCTCGTTCTGTATTCTTCACAAAATTATGTAAGGCGATGATCTCGCACGAAATGTTTTAACATTTTCTTCCACTATATTTTTGAAGATGTGTATTTGCGGAGCAGGGCTTAGAAAATCAGGACCTCTCTCTCTATCTACATATATATCTTTCTCCCTTTCCCTCTCTTCCTCACCTGCAGGTCGCGCATATGTGCGGGAAGAACGGCGAATAAGATGGCGAATTGGCAAAAAAAGGAGTGTGAGTAAATGGTGCGGAAGAGATAGCAACATACAGTCCTTTATCTTTGTAGTGGACTGTAGACAAGATGCAGATAATACAAATGAGTCATTTTTGAAAGATATTCTCATTTTTACAAACCCATACTAATATTATAAATGCGAAAGTGAGTTAGTTACTTTGTTTGTCCTTATTTCGCGTCGCAACAGAGCAAAGTGATTTTTTGCACAGAGATAGTTGAAGGGCTGAAAAGTGATATTGGCTACTTTTTATCGGAAGAAAATATCTCAAAAAATTTACACAATATGTAATTTCCTTTAAACATTCATTGTTAAACGACATACCAATTGTAGTTTTAAAAATTGACAATAGATGGCGTTCAAATAGTTTCAATTGACTGCATTTGCTTTTGGTTTCCTTTCATTCGCTTTTCGTTTTGGTTTTGAAGTTTAAGAATATTCGAATAGTGTTCAATTTATTAGACTGGATTGACCGTTGGTTCTGATTTGCAGTTTGAATTGGATTTGTTGGTTTGGTATTTGTTTTTGTTTCCTTTTTCAACTTTTTCAACTTTTTTTTTTTTTTAGTCTGTTAAATAATGCCTCGCAAACGAAAATAAAGTCTTTCAAGAGCATCGTATCAAGCAAAAGCGAAAATATTTGCTCGATCGCAAGAGTCTTTAGAAGATAACAAACTGAGAAGACAAGCGCAAGCACAGCGACAAGCTGCGTTGAGAGCCGCTGAATCGCCTGCTCAGATTCAGGAAAGGCTCGAAGAACAGGCCGCACGCCAGGAACATCTCAGGATATTAGAGACTCCTGCCGATACTCAACTCCGTCGAGATGAACAGGCAGAGCGTCAAGCCGCTTTGAGAGCCTCAGAAATGCGTGAACAAACGCAGCTGCATTTAGATGAACAGGCTGAGCGTCAAGCCCTATTAAGAGCCTCCGAAACGCCTGTCCAGACCCAACTACGACTGGAAGAACAAGCAGAACGACAGGCTGCTTTAAGGGCATCCGAAACACCTGAACAGTCACAGGCGAGAAGAATCGCAAAGCCAGAACTCCAATTGGAACGTCGACGAGCTTTTCAAAGAAACATTTGTCTGTATTTAATGACGCGGAATTTCATTACGATCCCTTAATTGATAAAAATAATAATAGACTTATTGTTATCAAACTCATGGACAAGTCGTGCCAGTTTTGTAGCGCTTTGACATTGAAAGATGAGACTGCAGGGATGTGCTGTTCCACCGGGAAAGGTTCCCTTCCTTTACTTGGTGAGCCAGAAGAGCCTCCGAAAACTCTCTTTTCGTATGACGTTGTGAATCACGGCGCTTTTAAAATAGGATCAGAAAGTACAACTCATGTTTTCGAATTACGTCTTTTGGAGTTCACAGAGAGATAAAAATGCCCGGATTTTCGCCAACGTTTACTGTTCAAGGGCAAGTTTATTATGGAATAGGTGCGCTTTTTCCTTCTGTCAATGAACAGCATAAATTCTTGCAGGTATATTTCATTTGTAACGACAAAATTTAAACAAACTGCCTCTGCCAATTTATTCAAGGAGTTGAAAGAGACATTGTGATGAAAATTCAAAGAATGTTGCATGAACACAACATCTTGATAAACACATTTAAAACCGCTTTATAGAACATGCCTCAAGAGGATTTGAAGGTAGTCATCCATGCTGGTCGGACTCCACGTGGAGAGCATGAGAGGCGCTACAATGCACCTTTAATTAATGAAATCGCTGCAGTGGAGACATTGTCCTGCGAGCACATGAAAATACGTTGAAACGGGTAGCCGACACGGCTGGATGACATAATTTCCCCCTTTCTTCACTCGGAATTTCCCTTTTTTTCCTTTGAAATGCCAAAAAAAGCTAGAATTTCCTTCAAAATTTTCCAAATTTCCCCCAAAACCGACACATTTTGCCTCATAAAATATGCCATGCACAATGCGGATGAATCCGGCTGAAAATTGTGCAATGTCAGCCAGAATGTGCAATCAGGTAAGCCAGGCTCTCGAAAGGGTCTCGTCTCTGATTGGCTACGCGAGGCTCTAAAAAGGGTCTTGTCTCTAATTGGCTACGCAAGACTCTTGAAAGAGTCTCGTCTCTGATTGGCTAGCGAGGCTCTCGAAAAGGTCTCGGTCAAATTGGCTATGCGAAGTTCTCGAAAGGCTCTCGTCTCCAATTGGCTACGCGAGGCTATCGAATGGCTCTTGTCTCCGATTGACTGTGCGAGGCTCTCGAAAGGGTCTCGGCCCCGATTGCCTACGCGAGGCTCTCGAAAGTATCTCGTTTCCGATTGAGGAGTCTCGGCCCTGATTGGCTACATGAGGCTCTCGAAAGGGTCTCGGCCCCGACTGGATACACGAGACTCTCATTACGTACTTATAAGCAGTGTTAGCTATAATTTCCGAACCGTTTAAAATACAGTCACCATATTCATAACATAGACATCACCCCCGACATCGAAAATGACTGCAGGGCCATTTATGCCCTATGAGAACTTATAAGCATAGTTGGCCATAATTGCCGAACTCTTTAAAATAAATTCGCCAAATTCGTGACATAGGCATCACCCTCGACAAGTAAAATGACCGCAGGGTGAAATATACCCTTATAATCCTTATAATCATAGTTGGCTGTAATTTCCGAACCATTTAAGATACAGTCCACAAATTCAAAACATAGGCATCGCCTCCGACAGCGAAAAAGGTCGCAAGTGTCAAGTATTTCCTAAGCACACTTATAAAAAAAACCAATGGAGCTACAGTCCATAATATTTATATCAGTATTTATATCTCAGTAAGAAGTTTAGTCAAAAGCTAGAATGTACATCGACAAGAGAAAGAACGATTGATCGGAATGACCAACCATAAAAATTAATACAATACTATTGCGATATGCATAATGCGATTTCTAAAGATGGTTTTCCTTTGCTTGTCACAAAACAACATTCATTTGAACCATTAGTCGCGCAAGAGAGACATCACTGCTATGCGCTGATGCAAATGGATATAAAAATAATTATAAAACAAATAGTTATAAGAAGTTAACAACCTATATATATTGCACATGCATCGTGCGCTGTACATCATGCTAGTCGAGAAAAAAAATACTTTTGCGAAGCCGATAAGCACGGGTGTGATAAGGCAACGTTTCTACACACTGATGCATATAGATATAAACAACAAAATGTGAAGAAAACAATAGTTATAAGCACATACCAACCAGCAACATTGCATATTACACAAGCATCGAGTGATGTATTCTGTGTGTGTTAAACATCACTATACAATACCAGACCAACCTAAACAGTACAACAGAATAGCAAACGACTTCCTTACGAACCGACTGAAACGAAACCCTCGCATTTTGGACCTTCCCAGAGAGCCAACGCCAAACGCGAACACCGTGCAGGTCTCGACATGCGAAGGGATGACACAGAACACTAGCCAAGAGAGAGTTGCATCAGGCTCCAGGATGCCAAACCAGGCGAGTCACACATTCACTTTCCTTTACTAGAGGAATTCAGTTATACAGT
>NQII01009885.1:7882-44865 GCA_002778355.1 Clitarchus hookeri
ACGCATGTGGGAATAGTGCCATTGGAATGCGGGTTTTCTCCAGGATCTCCCGTTTCCCCGCTCTTGCATTCCGACGCTGCTCCATACTCACCTCGCTTCACCCGCATCGGCTCTCACTACCTCGATGTTAAGATCCGCTTAAATGTCTTCACGGGCTGGCGAGTCATTTACCAGGCGCTGACTGGCAAACGGTGTCTCAACATTTCTCTGGCCCGTGACGCAAGTTGTATATGCAGCTATTCGACCTCTGAATTCTTAGGTACTCCGTGGCTCTGGTATCATCAGAGTCTCTTGTATTTCACGGGTTGTTTCGTCACCAGGTTACACTTGCACTCGATCCACTAGCGTTTTTTTGTTAGCTGATGTCATAGTAACACGATTCATTCAAACTGCTGTTTCCTGTTAAGCAGGGGCTCGTATTTAAACAGGACGTGAACAAAGAAATGGGGTACCGTCGTTACTTTAGAAACCTTTATGCACCCTTGCAACCAGTGGCGTGTGGTGAACTGTTGCAAGGTAAGCTGACTTTAGCTGTGTGCTGTATCATGTTGCTTGCTATTTTACACTTCCACCACTGAAGCGTAGCTCGGCAGCTGACGCCACAGGACGCNTGTGCTGTATCATGTTGCTTGCTATTTTACACTTCCACCACTGAAGCGTAGCTCGGCAGCTGACGCCACAGGACGCGTGTAATGGGTCCCTTGCTGCTCGCTTGTGATTGGTCGGAATGCACTCAGTTTCCCCTAGGCTGCACGGTTGACACTCGCTCCTGCTGCGTGCACCGAGAATGTACAGCAGTGAGAAAGCACCAGCTTACCTTGCAACAGTTCAACACACGCCGCTGCTTGCAACCGTCAGTTGATTATTGGCACCGCATATTTGAGAGTACATATTCTTACGTGACTGGGCCAACCAGAATTTAGTTACTATAATAGCGGACGGCTGTGATTCGTGAGCAGTTACCGACGATACATAAAAACTAAAATCGTTCCGTCATCATAGTTGATTTGAACTTAATTATTTTGAAGTTTAACTAGTCGTGGAACGTTTTCGCGAAAAACAAAAATTTTGTTTTTATTTCAGTTTAGCAGCCCTTTTTTTAACACACCAAAAACGCCACAAATTTACAGACATCCTAACAAAAGTTGCAATTTTTAATTACATGTATTTCGATCCTTGCAGAAATACAAGTTCTGTTGGTTCCTATAATTACACTTAAAACCACTTTCCACTGTGGAAGCAGACAACCAATATGCTGTTGATATTGATAAATGTGTACATAAGACTGTAGAGTCTATCCTGCAGGTCATTGAACTCGCAAATTTTTCGGGTCTCTACTTATTTGGCACCTCCTGGAGAACTCCGCTAGTTATAAACAAGCAACAATAAGCACTGCCAACCACGGCCTCCCACTGTCACTACAAGGAGCCAATGAGCTTTTGATGTCTGCATGAGGAGACAAATTGACGTTACGTCTAGCCTACAGGTCAATGAAGACGCGAATTTTTTTTCTGTCCCCAACCATAAAATACTAAAGAACAGAGAAATAAAAATCCGATCAAAACAACGAGTTCCAGATGCAGACGTCAGCAAAATGGCGTTACTGGCCAGCAAAATGTCGAAACGTCGTTTAGCGATCAGCGTCTGGTGACCTAGCAGCCAGGCGGTAGCCAGGACAATAGTCACATTTCGCAACATGCAGTAGCCAATCAGACACAAGAGCTTCGCGCAGCCAATCAATGAAGGGGTGCGCCCACATCGGAGGAACAACCAAGTAATTTTACATCTGTGTAATTGCATAGTCTGTAGCTGCACTCTACTGTGCAACGTTCATTGCTGTCTGACTGTCAACCAGCGTAGTATCGGGTCGGTCGGTTCCCAAACAAACATTCTTTCGTACCTAATATGCTATACAACACATGGTGTTCATTTGAGATGTTAACAGTAGATACCTGGAAAATTCGCGAGTTGAGTGACCTGCAGGCTAGACTCTACAGTTTTATGTACAAATATACCAATATCAACAGCGCATTGGTTGTTNCTGTGTAGTTGCATAGTCTGTAGCTGCACTCTACTGTGCAACGTTCATTGCTGTCTGACTGTCAACCAGCGTAGTGTCGGGTCGGTCGGTTCCCAAACAAACATTCTTTCGTACCTAATATGCTACACAACACATGGTGTTAATTTGAGATGTTAACAGTAGATACCTGGAAAATTCACGAGTTGAGTGACCTGCAGGCTAGACTCTACAGTTTTATGTACAAATATACCAATATCAACAGCGCATTGGTTGTTTGCTGTCACAGTGGAAGGCAACAATGGGACACCGTTCTCCAGGAGGTGTCAAACACCGTGTGAACCAACGGCTTAAATTATATAAACGCGCGTGTTTTGAATTCTATCTTGCCCAAAATGAATCCGCGAATTCTTCAGGTCTCTAGTTAACAGTAATGCTTTTATTAATGAAAATGTTTGTTGACGTCATGCAGTGTTACTGTAAGAGACTGCTAAAAAGTACCTAAACATGACATGCATATTCGCGTATTTTTTGTCTTCACTCTGGTATAACCATTAAATGTTCAAGAAGAAAGTAAAATAGTCTCGTACGGAACTGCTTTAATAAGGCGGCCCCGTCACCTTGAATATTTCTAAAAAAAACTATGCGACGTAAAAACATTAATGTTTAACTTTATTTTATTCCATTTAAGTGGTTCATCTCTCCCCCATCCCCCGTGATTTCGTGTTGAACAAAGGTTTTATCTGCAGTTTCTTCCTTAAAAACGTACCTAACAAATCACCAGGATAAATTCGTCGCGATAATTACTCCAAGCCGTTTGTGTACGTGCCAGGTGACAAATTGAGAACGATCCATCCAGCGCAGCGCAGCGCAGCATCTCAGGCTTGACAAAGCGAGCAATAACTGAGAGGACGAGGACTGGCGTAGGTTTTAACACCCGCGCATCACTCAAGNCTGAGAGGACGAGGACTGGCGTAGGTTTTAACACCCGCGCATCACTCAAGGAACCTAGGACGAGATCACATTCCGAGTTCATATCTCGCGAAGCCAGGCAGCCCACAGCGAAACACGAGCACACACGCACACACACCCTCCTGCGCTGATAAACTCTCACCCCGCCGTCGACGTCGACGTTTATTAAGGTGAAGATAACGCCNGTACCTAAACATGACATGCATATTCGCGTATTTTTTGTCTTCACTCTGGTATAACCATTAAATGTTCAAGAAGAAGGTAAAATAGTCTCGTACGGAACTGCTTTAATAAGGCGGCCCCGTCACCTTGAATATTTCTAAAAAAAAACTATGCGACGTAAAAACATTAATGTTTAACTTTATTTTATTCCATTTAAGTGGTTCATCTCTCCCCCATCCCCCGTGATTTCGTGTTGAACAAAGGTTTTATCTGCAGTTTCGTCCTTAAAAACGTACCTAACAAATCACCAGGATAAATTCGTCGCGATAATTCCTCCAAGCCGTTTGTGTACGTACCAGGTGACAAATTGAGAACGATCCATCCAGCGCAGCGCAGCGCAGCATCTCAGGCTTGACAAAGCGAGCAATAACTGAGAGGACGAGGACTGGCGTAGGTTTTAACACCCGCGCATCACTCAAGGAACCTAGGACGAGATCACATTCCGAGTTCATATCTCGCGAAGCCAGGCAGCCCACAGCGAAACACGAGCACACACGCACACACACCCTCCTGCGCTGATAAACTCTCACCCCGCCGTCGACGTCGACGTTTATTAAGGTGAAGATAACGCCCCACGACCTTCCCCCCTTACGCCCTTAAGCGGGGTCGGGGGGCAAAGGGCGTCGATGCAGGGCAAATGAAATTGCTGAGGGGGAACGGAGAATAAGGGCCCCGTATACGAGGGGCGGATTACTGCGACAAAGGGCCGTATTAAAGCTAAGGGCTTGCCAGACGGCCGGCTGGCTCTCGACATTCTGGTAATTTCAAGACTTCTTCTAACTGCATTTAACTCAGAACCCCTCCACGAGGAGGATTTACCTTTCCAGACGTACGAACAAATAGTAGCCTTCTCGATTATCACATTTCCAAGAGACGGGATGATAACGATTTTTTCCGGAGTGAAGGAACGTTTAAAATAAACTGTCAGACATAAATGTAACCTCACTGCTTGTAGCGTAGCAAATACGTTTCTTATTGACAAAAAAAATACTCACAATAATTCTTATAAAATACTACAGTGTTATGCATTTATAACAAAAAGATTTATTAAACATTATTGTATCGTACATGATTTTCTATATTGTTTGTAAAAAAATAATTTCATTTTTAATATTTATATTGTTAATATGTTTGTATAGCAATTTAATTATTTCAAAATTTTAATAAAATTTTTGCTATTTTTTTTCAATAAATTGTTAAACACACTGAAATTTCAAAGTAGAAATTACCGGGCCAAGACTAACGTCAATAAGGGATCACACAGGTTTAACCTGCACTGAGAAAAAAAAAAATTTAAACAAACAAACCAGAAAGATTGGCATTTATATTGTTGTTTCAAACCACGTATGGTTAAATCATATGCTGGATTGTCGAAGGAACTATTGTGATTTATGTATTTAGACAATATAATTTTGCTGATATATATATATATATATATATCAAACATATATTTGCTTGATCATACCATAACTTTTGTGTTTATTATGTTTATCTATTTATATATTTTAATGTAACCAAGCAATTTATTTGTTTTTAAAATACTTATACATGTTTGCTGTAACAAAATTATTTATTTGAGTCAACTTCATATTTACCAAACGTCATGGATATGGTAAATTCAACCATCTGAGGCATGTGGAAAAGAACAACGAAGTTTTTTGGTAGTGTGTGCCGCGAATATACAACAAGGCAAGTTATGGCCGTGTCCCAATTCCAGTGCGTGCTCACTGTCTCTCTCTCTCCGCTCTCCCTCTCGCACCCTCTCGGACATACTGAGCGTGTTGAGATACGCAACATCTGTTTTCTCAGGCGAAGAAAGTAACATACGGTCAAATACAAGTGTTGGTCTCCCCTTCAAGTTAACGACTTTGTTTTAAATATGTATATTATTGCATGCGAAGCTGATACCCTATAACCTACCGTAAAACTCGACAACTTTGTGCCACTTTTTGATATTTGCAAGCATAATCACCCTTTTTTATTAAGATAACGGGTTGGGAATTTTATCCAGCATAACTACACATCTCAAAAATGTAATCCTGTGGCCAAAACAAATCCAGGTAGCTAGGGAAGGGAGGGGAAATTATTTTTGTGTGGCTCACGAGACTACTTAAGCAGCGACGAGCCTCCGAGCCAGCAGTTTTATAGTTTGGAGGATTGCGCGGCCTTAAGCGCCAGGTGTACGAAGCCAGTGGAGCGACGAGCCAGCAGAGCGACGAGTGGCGGCGGGAGCGACCAGCGTGAGTGGAGTCTACGGACTGCGAGCATCGGTACAGTGAAGAGTGAAACTGGCGGGCGGGACTATTGAACTGGATGCGTTGAGTGACAGATATTCGGAACGATGGCAATCGACAGGCTGAATACGCGTAAATAATGAGTGTAAATTAAGTGACTAACCAATATAGAAACATCGAGAAGGACTTCAATTTCAATTGAGATAGACATTAAGTATTGCGCTCACTGAGAATAACAAGAGTAATTGGTTGAGGTAGATAGTTTAATATTGTTAAAAAAGCTGTGTGAATAAATTAAAAATCAAATGATGACTTTTTTTTTTTTAAGATCTCCATCCCTCAGGAACTCGGATACGCCCTTGGCGTCTTGTAGCAATATCTTAAAAGGACATTGGGAATGGCTTGGAGCTCTTACCACACCTCACACTACCACTTGTTTGTTCTTCCGTTCCAGCTGGAAAGGAATACTTTTACGGTAATTCATTTTTATGGGTAAAAGCTGTAAGGAACGAGTAAGGGGACTACCAACAAGTTTGTATTTACGGCCTAGACAGGAATTTTTATTTCAAGAAGTCGGCCCCCTGAAACTTCTTGGAAGATATATAGCGACCGAAAATTTTCGCTGAATTCTTTCCGTGCCTGTCTAAATGTCAGACACGTGTAGGTTTCAGTCACTTTTGAAAATACTACGATAGTTCACTAGACAAGCCTTGAAGGACTGCGCGATTGAATACCAATCCTGTAGGGTTTTATATATTAATATACCAATTCATACTTACGAGGGTAGTAAATCTTCCACCTTGGATTTTTTTTTTCTTCACCGTAGCTTAATTTTCAGATCAAATATTTGAAAATGAGGACTCTCAGGGCATAGGGCATAACTTAACAAATATTTATAAGTCCACAATAATTTGCGTGGTTTCTTTTTGCTGCATCTGCAACCGTAATAAGGATTAAATGGGTATTTATTCTTCTAAGTCTCGCATGAGAAAATGATGACTGAAACCAGTCCATTTTATTTTCAGGAATTCTGATAAAGTAGTTCTGAGTGATAATGTTTACATTTTAATATTAAATGTTATAAAAGGATATAAATAAACAAGGTGGCAAGGATACCTACACCTCAAAGTTGAGGGGCAATTTGGTGATACAAAAAGAGAGATATAATTATGAAGGAAATATGATTCGAAATCCTAACTAATATTATAAATGCGAAAGTGTGTTTGTTTGTTTGTTTGTCCTTCTCTTCTGTCATGTCGCAACGGAGCAACGGATCGACGTGATTTTTTGTACAGAAATAGTTGAAAGGCCGGGAAGTGACATGGGCTACTTTTTATCCCGAGAAAATATCTCATTTCCTAGGGGAAATTTTTATTGGAAAATGANTTGGTGATACAAAAAGAGAGATATAATTATGAAGGAAATATGATTCGAAATCCTAACTAATATTATAAATGCGAAACTGTGTTTGTTTGTTTGTTTGTCCTTCTCTTCTGTCATGTCGCAACGGAGCAACGGATCGACGTGATTTTTTGTACAGAAATAGTTGAAAGGCCGGGAAGTGACATGGGCTACTTTTTATCCCGAGAAAATATCTCATTTCCTAGGGGAAATTTTTATTGGAAAATGAAAAAGTACGCAAACGGAATAACAATGCAACGTCGCAACAGATCGACGTAATTTCTTGCACATAAATAGTTGGAGTGCTGAAAGGTGATATTGGCCACTTTTTATAGCGAGAAAATATCTCCAAAAAATTTACAAACGATAATAGTAAACCAAGTCGGAAAAAAGTTTGCTGCCAGCGCGCTCTCTTGCAATACGCTGTCTAAACCGTTAAAGATGGAACATCATGTAGTAAAGAATTGTGTAGAATAAAATGACATAAAAAAACTCCACGGTAGCATTTATCTATAACAGAGAAATACTAATAAGTGTTTTTACCATTCAATTCACCGAGACGTTGAGTTTTAAAGTATGTATACAGTATATAAGATTTACACAAAATAAAGTTCTACTTTATTTAAAAAAAAAAACCTAAACAACATTTCTGTAGTCCACGCGAGCGGAGCCGCGGGTTCAGCTAGTGTATAATATATCCAGAGGTTTTTAAATCAGCGATGGGCAGCTTTGTATTTTGGTAGCGATTTGGTGCTCCGCTGTGCAACTGCAGCCTATTCGCGATTTCTTCAAACTTTTCGAATCAACACTTTAAAAAATCACCCCATGTGCGACGTGCTTGGCTGCTTCCTAAACATGCCAAGAACCACAGGCGTTTTATACTTGTGTTAACATAGAAGTATCTTATTTTTGATTAAACTGATCTTTTATATTATTTACAAATCGCAATATTTCATCTGTAATAAATGTGAATAAAATAAGGNTTTTCGAATCAACACTTTAAAAAATCACCCCATGTGCGACGTGCTTGGCTGCTTCCTAAATATGCCAAGAACCACAGGCGTTTTATACTTGTGTTAACATAGAAGTATCTTATTTTTGATTAAACTGATCTTTTATATTATTTACAAATCGCAATATTTCATCTGTAATAAATGTGAATAAAATAAGGGAAAAAACATGTTTGTTGTAAATGCCTATTATCGACGTCTCATTGGGTACTTACTGTCAGGGTGTATGGTGTTGATTGGGCATGCAATTTGTTGTAAGTTTGTCAATGGGCCAAGAGGTCTCAAGGAAATGTCAAAAAACGCGTGGACCAATTGCTGAAGTGACACATACGAACACGTTTATGATTAACAGCTTGTCCCTAAATGAATCCGCGAATTTTTCACGTCTCCAGTAATCCCAAATAAGCGTGTGCCTTTCCGTGTAATTACGAACAGTAATGACTTTGAACTCACACAATTTTTCGGTCCCAACCATATAACCAGGTAACACAAAATATACGAAAAGACACGTGTTTGCCCCCAAAAAAACCATGCTAATAAGGGATTCAATTTTTAATAATTAAAATAGTAGTAGAAAATACGCCTTCTTAGGAAAATATTATTAACACATCCAATTTAAGCTAAACAAACATTCATTTCTTAAAGTAGCTGTATTTTTGTTATTATCACGACATACTGCAATTTATTACCTTTCTTAGATGAACATGGAAGTGTTTAAAGGTAAGCCAAAGAAACAACAAACATGTATTCAAGTCCTGAAAGGAAAACGAATGCAAATTTTCTAGAACTTCAGAAAAACCGCCCATTACCTCTGGAAAAAAATTAGTTCGTGTTGAAAGACAAATCCTAAGTACTGTTGTCTCACGGGCTTGCAGTTACCGTCCTTGTCTAGTAGTTGTATAAAGTCATATAAAGAGAATTATATAAATTTTACTTTGACATTTTAATACTACCTAGTTCTCGACATCAAAGTACGATTAAAGGTTCTTCGTCTTATGAATCAGTTATGAGCTTCGGTGTACTTAGTAAACAGCTAATTCACAGCACAAAGAGTTTCTGCGAAATTAAATTAACGCAAAAATTTCCTTTCAATGAAACAGAGCAAAGCGCGCACGAGAATACATTATGCGTTAAATACGCAGTTTGAAATGGCAATAAATATTTCTCTGTATGGATGCCTCGAAAAAGCCAAGGGGAAAAACTGTTTATGTAAGAAACTTTTACCGTCACGCAATTAAAATGGTAACGCATCAGAACAGAGTGCCAACGTAACTCTTCGAGGACGGCACGAATTCATTGGCACAAGGTTAACGCCTACATTCTCCAGTCTTATTGGCTACACCGGACACACGTTTTCTACTATGCTACGATTATCATTGGCTGGTCGTCGACCAGTGGAGTCGCGCGTTAACTGTGTACCAATTGATGCGCCGCGACAGAGGCAACAACATGTTTTACAATCCATCGTTTTCATTTGAGAAATTATCAGGGACAGGAAAACTTCGCGAGTTCAATTACACGCAGGCTAGACTCCACATTCCTGTGCATACTCAAGCCTCAGATGTTTAGTTATTGGCTGCTGCTGCTCCAGTGATTCGCTAGTGTTATCCGCGCCTGGCGGTATGGGATTCGCCACTTGTTTCCTTGCAAGTCTGTTATTGTCTCAGAGTAGTCCAAGGCGTCCCTAATTAAACTATGATCCAATTGCAAAGGTGACTTATGTGTGCACGTGTTTGGCGTCTATGTTGTTCTGAAATCAATTCGCAAAATTTTCATGTCCCTAGAAATTATTTTTAAAAAACATTGTTATTTTTATGAACTGAAATTTTAAAGTGTAATTTTTTTAATTAGATTCCGAAAACTTCCAGCGGAATAGTGAAACAATAGAAGTACGAGTTTTGTTTTCAAAAGCTAAGAAATTTCCACATAAACGTAGCCCCGAGTAATGCATGTGCATACAGCTCAACGTGTTAAGAATACAGATGCGGAAGAGTTGGTTATTTCGGGAACTCCGGCCCCGCACGCCAGCAAAATGGCGTCACTGCGTAGCAAAACGTCGGAACGCCGTTCGACGACCATCTTCTGGTGACTTATTTGTAAGGATTGGAAAATTTCGCGAATTCATTTCGGGACAAGCTAGACTTCGCACACATGTACATTTTTTTATATGTTTTCAATTGGATCACAGTTTATTAGACACGCCCAGGTGAACTCTGAGACAATAACCGAGCTACACGGAAACAAGCACCGAATCCCGCGCCACCTTCTCTGAGGCTATACACTCAGGCTCTAGCCAATGAACAGAAAACTGAGGGTTGAGAGTACATAGGACAATGGAGTCTATCCTATATGTCGTTTTAAAACGCGAAATTTTCCTGCCCCTACTTATTCGTAGAGACCTGAAGAATTTTCGGATTCATTTTGGGACAAGATAGAATTTAAAAAACGTGCGTTTATATAACTTAAGCCGTTGGTTCACACGGTGTTTGACACCTCCTGGAGAACGGTGTCCAATTGCTGCCTTCCACTGTAACAGCAGACAACCAATGCGCTGTTGATATTGGCATATTTGTATATAAGACTGTAGAGTCTAGCCTGCAGGTCACTGAACTCGCGAATTTTTAAGGTCTCTACATATTTGTCAGCCGGCAGCCCAGTCAGCCAATCAGACTAGAGCCACGCGCAGCCAATCAGAGAATGGGCATGGCCACATAAAAAGAACCGCCCCCCACAATTTCGCCTTTGTGTACATATTTTCTCAGTGCCATCAGCGTGGAACATATCAACTAGAGCAATTTCGCTTCCCACCGTTAAATTACTCTTTCCGAAATTCAAAGACACGTTCCACCGCTAGCGCAAGAGTGCGACAACTGATATATCCGATAAATAAAATACCTTTAACTTAGATTTTTTTTTTCTTCGCGCCATCAACGCAGAGGTTTTGTGTGTGCTGTACCAGGGAGCCTCCGGGTGTTCGAGAGGGAGGGGAAGGAACACGCCACTACAACGCCATAAAACGTCTTCCTTCGGTTGCGAGGACACGAAAAGGAATAAGGCCAGGCTTTTCACGAGGCCGAGGTGAACACTTTCGCACCCTCTCCACCCCTGGCCACCCACCTACCACGGTCCACTCTTCCAACACCTTTTCCTAAGGGCGAGGAGGAGGAAATAAATGGCTTAGATACTTGCCTTGCCGCTGCCCTTACGCTCTGAAATTTTCTGTCATAAATGCAGTCGTAAAATTGTACTGCCACTTATTCGACTGCCTCACGAAACCTTTCGAAAATAAAAAAATAATGATAATGTCCATGCGCACACATTTTTACGCCATTTTCGCAAGCACGCAGTTCTTCGCTTCCTGATAAAACCCAGCAGTCGAAGGAATTATTTGTTGCTTTTTAGACCGAACGAGTAACCTCAAGAGGAATAGGAAAAAAGTTAGCGGGAGTGATTATCCCTCCTCAGCCGGAAATGACAATGTTATCATACTTTTTTTACGCTCAGGATATTGTCTGTTTCTTCAAACTTTTTCAATCAAGCCTTCGAAAAATCACACAAGTTTTACTTCTATTTTATTTATGAATTATGTTACATTTATAATCAATAAGAATCAAAACAATGAGAAAATAGGTGTGTTGGTGATGCTTAGTAATAAAGAGTTCTTACGGAAAATATTATTAAAGTTAGTGCGCACGAATGCGGTGCGTTGTCCCTTTAGTGTAACTTTGTAGACATGGCAAAGCTTTGTATGCACGAGGCGGAGGAATATCCTGGAAGTAGAACTTTGCCAGGCTTCAGAAAAGTTGGAAGTAACCGTGAATGGACTATGTCAGTAAAATGTCATGCATTTACACATACATAAATGTATGTGGCAATATAAATACTTTACATAGTTCCACACTTTATTTATTTTTGTTTGTTGTCCAAACGATTATTTGTGGATAAACCACTGGTGTGTCCGTTTTAGTAATTCAGAGTAATTAATAATATATAAGTGAAACAGCAGTCGAGAACTCTAGTTGCACACGCCAGCAAAATGGCTTTACTGGCTTCCAACACGTTGGAACGCCGTTTGCCAATCACCGCCTGGTGACCTGTATACTCGCCAGCCAGCAGCTCAGCCAATAGCAGATNAATTAATAATATATAAGTGAAACAGCAGTCGAGAACTCTAGTTGCAAACGCCAGCAAAATGGCTTTACTGGCTTCCGACACGTTGGAACGCCGTTTGCCAATCACCGCCTGGTGACCTGTATACTCGCCAGCCAGCAGCTCAGCCAATAGCAGACATTTCGCAGCAGGCAGTAGCCAATCCGACAAAAGGTCTGCACAGTGTGGATACACCCACACCAGAGTAACCGCCGCGCTATTTCGCCTCTATGTGGATATCTACTCTGTGTCCATGGTCAAGTTTACCTGTTTTCCCCCTAAACGAAAAAAAAANGCCTCTATGTGGATATCTACTCTGTGTCCATGGTCAAGTTTACCTGTTTTCCCCCTAAACGAAAAAAAAAAAAAATATTCCCGCATACATCCCAGGTTTAACACTACCAAATCATTGTAGAGAGACTATAATTGCACNAAAAAAAAAAAAAATATTCCCGCATACATCCCAGGTTTAACACTACCAAATCATTGTAGAGAGACTATAATTGCACTTGTGTTGCAAGGGGAAATGAAATCGTCGGATTGCGTATTTCCGTATCCAACAGGTGGCCGCGGTGTTGTAGTGGTCAGATTACTCGCCTCCCTTCCAGGTGGATAGGCTTCGATTCCCGGCGGGGTCGCCCTCAGATTTTCCCATGTGAAATCGTGCCAAACGATGTCGCTGGTCAGCGGGTATTCTCGGGGATCTCCCGTTTCCCCCCGTTCTTGCATTCCGGCGCTACTCCATACTCACCTCACTTCACCCTCATCGGCCCTTAAGACCTCGCTGTTAAGAGCCGCCCAACTCTCTTCACTCACTCACTCCGTATCTAGCGGTGGAAAAAACAATGTCCCGCCTGTTACACTCTCTTCACGGTATTAGAAATCTTCCGTAAAATGTTTTAGTGGATGTTAATAACATGGTAGCCATGTCCGGTGTGGAGCAAACCAATAGAAAGGTGGTGAGTGGTCATACAGTGACCTACAAAACTGGTGTAGGCCTACCGACCTGAAATTGTTAATCGTAATTTCTTTAATCGGTTCACTCCGTGCGTCAACGATTGCGGACATGTTGCACGTAAAGGTTACATATGGCTAGGGCCAGTGACTTTTCGCGTTAAAATCGGAGCACACAGTAGACTTCAATACTATGTACAAACCTCAGCTGTTGTTATACCTCCATTGGCTGCTGGTGCCATGACCGTCTTTGAACAAGCCACTCAGTACTAAGTAACTCCGACACTGAACCTTCGTGATTCGTGCCCAAGCGGTTAACACGGGCCAGAACATTTGTTAGCCAATCAAATAAGTTGGACGACCCTACAGTGCTTTGGAATGTATCTTGTCTCGAAATCTTTTCGCGAAATATAACTGCCCCTACTTATGGCTATGTGCTCCTGTTTTTCGTGAAAAGATTTTCGCAGAGGCTAAACTTCAATATCCTGTGTACACCCTTGCAGTCTTCATTTGACTATTGGTTGCTTGTCTTTGTCTAAGACAGCTTGTTATACGAGTGAGCCAATCAGAATTAAGTTTCTCCGGTACTGACCGTCCGTGATTCGCGGGCAGANAAGACAGCTTGTTATACGAGTGAGCCAATCAGAATTAAGTTTCTCCGGTACTGACCGTCCGTGATTCGCGGGCAGATAGATAAGACGCGTAAGAATTCAAATTATCCAATCACAAAAATATGGCTCTGAACTAAAGTGCGTTGGAACACAAACACAACTTGTCCTGAAATCTTTTCACGAAAAACAGGTGCCCCTAGGGATAAGGTACCCAGTCAGTCTGACGTAATTCAGAGAGATAAAGGAGCTCGACGAAATAGTTAGACAAAATCTAAAAACGGTGGTCTTATCACAGAGTAGGAAGGCACACAGACGCGAAGTGGCGAGGCGGTTCCTTTGGCGACGTCGTTCCTATCTTCTGATTAGCTACGTGAGCCTCTGGGAACTGGACATGTGTCTGATTGGGTAATGCATGCTATAAAAGTCACGATTTTTTTCTAACCTACCTTAAAACTAAGAGTGAGTGAGTGAAGAAATTTGGGCGGCTCTTAACAGCGAGGTCTTAAGAGCCGATGAGGGTGAATGTAGTGAGTATGGAGCAGCGCCGGAATGAAAGGGCGGAGAAACAGGAAGTCCCCGAGAAAACCCGCCGACCAGCGGCATCGTCCGTCACGATTCTCAAATGCGAAAATCCGGAAGTGACCCGGCCGGGGATTGAACCTGGTTCCCCTTGGTGGGTGGTAAGCAGGCTAACCACTCAGCCATTGCGGCCCCAATTAAAATTAAGAGGAGATTCGGAGTTAATAGTTAAGGATGGGACCTAAATGCGTCTCAGGGTTGAGCCCCATACGCCTAGGCATGAAGGGAAGGTTCTAACTACAAGCGCACTTGATCGCAGCTTTACTGGAATTGGTCAAACATGGCCGCGACTGGAGTCATGGTTATCTCCCATGCCAGCCCAAACTTAACTACAAAGAGGGGGAAAAACCGACCGACACCGTAAAAACCCCTCGACAGAAAATAATTGAGAAACTGCAAGCATTTCATGAAGTAGTTGAGTTGAGAGATTTGGGCGGCTCTTAACAACGAGATCTTGAGAGCCGACCAGGGTGAAATGAGGTGAGAATAGAGCAGCGAAGTAATGGAAGGACGGGGGAAACAGGAGATCCCCGAGAAAACCCGCCGATCAGCGGCACCGTCCAGGACGATTTCCACTCAATTCATGAAGTAGAATAAGAGTTCTCTAGAATAGAGGATGGGAAAGGATAATCTTTACTGGGAGGGTGTTTGAAATACGAGAAGAAAATCATTGGTAAAGGGGTTCTTTAATTTGCATGGTCACGCTAGCATCACAGAGTAAATAAGCACGCAGACACGAAATGAAGTGGAGGTTCATTTGATGTGGGCGTACTCATTCTCTGATTGGCTGTGCGATGGTCTCGGAACGGGTCTTGTGTATGGCCGGCCGCCGGGTGCTGCGAATCGAACCCTACTGGCTGGCAAGCAAGTCACCAGGTGCTGCTCGGCGAGAGGTTCTCCGGCACGTTGTCGGCCAGCGACGCCATCTTGGTGGCGCGTGCGGCTGGAGTCGGCGAAGCAAGAGGCTTCCCCACGTCTGCGTTCTTGCTCGCTCCGTGCTGGACGACTGCAGGCAGTCCTGGGCTCCCGCAGGAGGCGGCGCCGGTGGGCGGGCGTCGATCGCAGATTACACCACTCGAGCGCGTGACGTCATCGCGTCTCTTCAAACAGGCTTCGGTCAGCCGGCGGCGTGCGTCGGTACATCAGCAGGGGAGCCTGGGAGGGGCGAGTGGCTCGCGATAGTAGCGAGGCTTCGAGAGGCCGAAAGCACGGGCGGATCCAGCAGTTCACGAACTGGGCTGGGGCCTTCGTCCATACACACGATCTTGTTTATGTACATATAATTTCGAGACAAGATACAGTCCAAAAAACTGTAGGGTCGTCCAGCTTCTTTGATTGGCTAACAAATGTTCTGACCCGTGTTAACCGTTTGTGCATGACTCATGAAGGTTCAGTGTCGGAGTTACTTAGTCCTGAGTGACTTGGTCAAAGACGGTCACGGTACCAGCAGCCAATGGAGGTATAACAACAGCTGAGGTTTGTATATAGTATTGAAGTCTACTGTGTGCTCCGATTTTTACGTGAAAAGTCACTGGCCCTACACATAGGTATACGTAGAGGACCCTATCTTTTAACGTTGTAATTCTGTTTCACACTAGGTGTCATCAAAATACATGTTAGCTTCACGTGTGTCATTCTTTCTAAAATCGAACAAGTTAAAACTTCTCCAAATCAGCGAATTTGACAGCAGATCAGTTTGAAATTGCTTCACTTGAATATGCGAAATTCTACTGATCATTTTAGTTGCTGGTACTTACTTATTAAAAAGTGTTTTAAATCGATTCCTAGTGAACAGCATTGACATGGCAGTAAAATCTCGGTGCGTTCCACTGATTCACCAGTACGTTACAGCTTATTAACTGAAGATTCAGTTAAATANATGGCAGTAAAATCTCGGTGCGTTCCACTGATTCACCAGTACGTTACAGCTTATTAACTGAAGATTCAGTTAAATAATTCTACTGATTGTCATCACTGACTTATATTTAGACTGTTGGGCCTCCACTCGTCCGACACATCCTTCAGAACTCTGCCCCAATAGAAAACATACAGACAGTTTGTGGCTTTATTTGATTTGGCGGAGTTGAAAAGGATGCTGGGTCCTAACTGTGGCAGCAGCCAATCAGAAAATGATGTCTACTTTGGTTCGCAAATGACAATTAATTCTAGCATGGTGCTATTTAATAAAGCGAAACTATAGGGTCTTTATTCATATGTAACAATTTAAGACCTAATTAACTGAAATGGTACACTCTAAGAATTTCTTTGTACTTTTACAGGAAAAATCCTTGGAAACCCAGTTGCCTAGGAAATCCTTTATAAATCTACAAATAAGTTTCTTGTAAAATCTGCAAGACATTTATTTTTAATAGTACAAGTGATAGTCTTGTATTACAACTTGCATTATTGATAAGTGTACATAAAATTACCTTTTTTTCCTTCTAAAAAACAAATGTGATAAATTAATAACAAAACAAATTTCAAAAAAAAAAAATTCAAAACATAATTTACGAAAAAGAAATTTTCACTTTTCTAGCACGGGAAATAGAGCCCACGCCCCCTGTGTCATTAACCGACTCTCTTAACAACGAGACCAAATTGAATTATGCATTTAAAGCTTATTTTTACAGTAAATCGAACTGCATGTAGGTCCCTACCTGCAAAATATTAATAAAGTAATATGGTTAGTTAGAATAGCTACATTTATTTCATTTTAAGAGTTTTGTTGTTGAGTTAAGATATTTGGACGACTCTGAATAACGAGGTATTGAGAGCCGATTTAAAAGTTCTGTCTATCTAGGAAACATTAATATAGTTAATGAATAATACGGTCACGTTTTATTGAAATTGTCGTTTTATTATAATTATTTGAGTTGTTTTAAGAGTTTTACGTTATTCAAACTTGCNGTCACGTTTTATTGAAATTGTCGTTTTATTATAATTATTTGAGTTGTTTTAAGAGTTTTACGTTATTCAAACTTGCAATACATTTATTCTTGCACGCATCTACGCTTTACATCACCCATAGTTTTTTCACAAACAGTTAGATATTGTTTTACNAATACATTTATTCTTGCACGCATCTACGCTTTACATCACCCATAGTTTTTTCACAAACAGTTAGATATTGTTTTACGTTAAGTGTCCGCCATTTTGCTGAAACTCGTGGATGCGGGTCAGTATGGTACAAACATATCTTGAGGTCTATTACAAACACGACCCTTGCCGTTTTACAAACGAGTAGTTTTACAAGATAAATCTTCATACTGTTACAAACATTTGTAAAATTATAAAGAATTTCTCAGNTTTACAAACGAGTAGTTTTACAAGATAAATCTTCATACTGTTACAAACATTTGTAAAATTATAAAGAATTTCTCAGTAAAAAATACAATTTCTTTTTACAGTGTAGCCACAGTTCTTTTACATCCACTATGCGCTGTTTGGACAGACAACTTCGATTTATTTATATGTAGACCCTCCTTTGTTATATAATTTTCAGAGCATGCGTTCGAATTACAGATAAGTAGGGCCATTTGTTTTTTTCGCGAATAGATTTGCGCNTTATATAATTTTCAGAGCATGCGTTCGAATTACAGATAAGTAGGGCCATTTGTTTTTTTCGCGAATAGATTTGCGCGGAGGCAAGTCTTCAACACTTGCAGTCTTCATTTGACTATTGGCCGCATGTCTTTGTGTGAAGATAGTCTGTGTTAGCATGAGTGAAACAATCAGAATTAAGTTTCTCCGAAATTGACCGTCCGTGATTCGTGGGCAGACAAATAAGACCCATAACTTAAATGATCCAATCACAAAAGAGGTTCTGAACTAAAGTGCGTTGGAACACCATTTGTCCTGAAATATTTTCGCAAAAAAAATATGCCCCAGCAGATAAGTCCTCGATAAAGGCGATACTTAAGGGAAAAGTATAGGGAACTTAATGTGTAAGCCACTCCTCAATCAGTAATATGAAATATAACGGAGACATTAAGAAACAACTAAAAAAAATGCTACTAACTTTTATGCTATCTTAAAGAAAACTAAGAAACTGCGATTTTCAAGCGGAAAGGTCATCCGGCCACAAAGTTTTTATCCCCTTTTCTGTCCTGCATTAATTTATGGTTACGAGTGTTGAAATCGTGTAATAATTTGGTTTGAGCTGTGCTTATCCTGGTTCAACACTCGCTTCAATCACGCAACCAATGAAAGATGTGCTTAAAGCTTCAGAGACTTTTNCTGTGCTTATCCTGGTTCAACACTCGCTTCAATCACGCAACCAATGAAAGATGTGCTTAAAGCTTCAGAGACTTTTGGAAACCCACTCACAAACCAGAGCCGTGGCCAAGCCCACAAATCACATTACCCGCGGGGAGTACACTGATAGCACTGGGCAATGATACCAACTGTGTTCAGTTATTGTCGTACATTTCCTTCCTTAGCGAAATTTTCCCACAGCGACNGCACTGGGCAATGATACCAACTGTGTTCAGTTATTGTCGTACATTTCCTTCCTTAGCGAAATTTTCCCACAGCGACTGAAAGAGTTAAGAATACAGATGTGAAGCGGCTATTTATACCGCGGACTCCAGAAGCACGCACCAGAAAAACGGTCTCACTGGCCAACAAAATGTCGGGACGCCGTCCGCCAACCAGCGCCTGGTAACCCACTACCCAGCCGGCAACCCATAGCCAATAGTGATTCTTCCGCAGGCTGCAGTATCCGATCAGGCACAAGGAACGTTCCTAGAGCGTCGCGCAGCTAATAAGAAAATGGTTACTGCCACATCAAATGAACCGTTACGCCATTTCGTGCCAAAATATTTGTTGAGGTTGTAAACAAAAGGGAAATAAGAATTTATCTGTCGCAGCAAGAGAATTTTGGGAGATAAGAAAGATTATATCACACTTTCTACTTATTTTGATAATATGGAATGGGTAGCCATAGTTTATGGTTCTGCTTATTTTTCTAATTACACTACTTGAAACACTTTATAGAATACAAAAATAATATCCGTAAAAACATCAGTGCTGTCATAATGATGTAGTCGATGTTTCCTTTCATGGTAGTAGCAAAATTCAACTCTCCGCGGTTTTTTTAACAAACATAAAACGCAAATGTGACGTTCTGAGGACCCTGCTATGAGAACGCTCCCACCGTCGCTGTAGCAGAAACGATATGCTTGGACGTCTCGATTAAGGAAAATAAATTGTCGACTAATCAAATATAATTTTTTTTTCTTCATTGTTTATTATGATCTCTTTCCGAAAATGAAGATCTGCTAGTCCATTAAATGAAGTTCGATATTTTTCAGTCAATTGAAATTTTGTTGCATCTGTATCCGTTTATAAAAAAAAAATAATGCAACAAGTTAATAAAACTAATTTATCAGTTTTGATTTAAAGTAATGACTGCTTTATACAGTACTACGAAAGAAACAATCATTTGTTCATTCATATGTACTTTATAGGTAAAAAAAATACTGTTGAGTTCAAGAAAGATTTCTTCCCTTTCCCCATAAAACCAATCTATGGCCGCAGGCCTACCATAAGTAATGAAGATGGCGAAAGAGCGTACAAAGAAAACGCGGTATTCGAGTTCTCTAGACGGATGCTTCCCAGCCAGGATGACCTCCGATCGATATCCGGCTTGGCTCTCCAGTTCACCGGACGTGAAACGCCAACGATTTTCGTTAACGACTAAATCTGTCGTTTTCTAATGAACTGGAAACCAGTTTCTCGCAGCAGTGGGAGAATCTCCCACTGTGTTTAGCACACTAACCACCTTGAAATCGGTAAAAAAATTCAGCCCCCGCAACAATCAGCAAGCCTCCGCAAGTTTTATTGATAAGTTTAATGATAAGCATTTCAAGAGTAAAAATTAAAAAAAATTAAAAAAACTTTGAAAACTTTTCTTGAAGAAATAATGAACAGAGTTTAGGGGGAGGGGGGGGGTGTTCAATATCACCGTGACTGCTTATGCATTTTGGCCGAATATGATGGCAGAATTCTTAGGCCTAACCACATTATTCAGGGTGCATTACATCCGGAACGTTGCACAGAAACTTTGTGATTTTTAATTGGCGGGACAGGAAAATTTCGCATTTTAAACCACCTGTAGGCAAGATTTCACAATGCTACGTGTTTCCTAGCCTCAGCTTTCTGTTGATTGGCTGCTGCCCCAGTGTGTATCCAGTTCTGCCTCAGTCCAGGTGGCACGGGATTCGGTGTTTGTTTTCGTACAGGTTCGTTATTGGGCTCGGAACTCACGTGGGCGTGTCTAATAAACTATGCTCGAATTGCAAACATAGCAGAAATTTACATGTGTTTGTAGTCGTCTAACTTGTCCTAAAAATTTATGCTCGACTTTTTTCAGTCTCTAGTAATTAATCGAAATGGACGAATAAATTAACGATATTTTATCGCAGCGCTACAAAATTCTCTTCTGTAACGTCACAAAAAAAAAGAGAAATAGTACCATTAAATTTATGAATAATTTATTACTGCTATCAGAAAGCAGAACACGTGTTTTTTTTTTTNAAAGAGAAATAGTACCATTAAATTTATGAATAATTTATTACTGCTATCAGAAAGCAGAACACGTGTTTTTTTTTTTCTCCATAACCTCTGCTTCACTAAGACTCCCGGAGAGCAATGATACTCGAATAAGATAAACATATCAGCAGGGTTACTGGGGTAAGCCAGGCGACGGCTTGAAAGTATTAAAATTCTAACTCACTTGAAGCTTGAGTTCCGTAGCAAAAGAGAATTACTCAGGAGCGTCTTCAAAAAGCCAGCCATGACGTGTAGTGGCAGAGCAGTAACTATGACTAGAACGGTTAAGATAGCGCACTGAGGAACGGAACTTACTTGTGTTAACACAGTCTCGAAGGTTCTTGTACTCCAACGATATACAACATGCGTGGTGTCCGGAATTGGGACGCTTTCCCCCTAGTACGTGCTCCTTAAGGCGCCCGTCTACCTGGCGCTTGAACTGCGTTGCAGAGTGTTCGAAATACACGTTTTTCAACGAAACTATTAAGCGTGCGTCCAACGTGCTGATCTACGAAAAGAACGCACACTTCAGATGAGAGCTGTTAAGTACTTTCGAAATATCACGTGCGTTAGGAACATCAATTCAGAGTACTCCAAAACCGCTAAAAACGGCCTTTTCAAGGCGCTGTAGTTCAAAATGCACGCATCAGATACATACAAAACTACTATAGGGGCCTGCACTGAACCTTCCTAAAGACTTCCCACTAATAAAATTATATGGTCACCGCTGAAAGTCCCATAGGTACACGCAGTACGACGAGAACACTGCACGCCAGTTCAGAGCCTTGCGCTTAGCGGCGATGGCGTACTTGATGCGCGTGGCAGTGTCGCCCTTATCGCTCCCGCGCTTCTCGGCCTAAACGCGGGGAAAAAGTTCCAGGTAGACGGGCACCTTAACTGTATTGGTTGTCTCTTAGACTAATATATGTTAGGTCGCCCTAACACGGAAGTAAGTAATCCTGTTCGTGCCCATGTGCTGTGTTTGGTTGTTTCCTAACTAATTAATGTATCACAAGCGTTTTGTACCTGTGTTAACACAAAAGTTCCTTATTTTTTTGGTTAAATTAAACTTTTACTCGCAATTTATCTTTAAATTATAATATTTAATTTACAACTAACATTTAAAAAAAACAAGAGTGCGTGTACTTATGTACGCGCGTTAGAAGTTATACTTCTTTGGTGTGACTAAAATAAAATTTTATTACGTATGCAAATAATTTATGTAAGTAGGAAAACGATAAAATGACCGAAGAAAGACACGTGCCAAAATATGTATAACTTCAAAAACCTAAGTGTGAGAAATAATGCTCTTAATCTCTGTTACTAAGTTAATATAACAATTTGTATTTTACTAGACTCGGTTAAGCTTTGTTTACGAGAGGCGGAGGAATTGCATGCAAGCGAAACTTTCGCAGGGCTTAAGAAAAGTTGGAAGTAACCGTAAATGGACTGTATATAGACACACACACATACACACTCAAACATTCTCGTTAAGGTGGCCGCCTGGTAGAAGGAATTTTGCACGTCTGAGACCTAAATGCGTGGGAGCGCTAGGGGCGACCGAGACATCCGCATCATCTCTCTCATCGCCTCTACGCGCGAAGCACTGAACTGGCGTGCAGTCTTGCCGTCGATAACGCGCTTCTATATGAGACTTTCTGCGGAGACCCTACCATGTTATGACGTAAAAATAAATATATAGGTTTGATGCACGTCCCTATTCCTTTCATAACGTTTTGTACCGGAATGTTCATACCTAAAAATTGCAGCGAAAAGACCCGCCTGAGACATTTTCGCTATCACAAAAACTTGCTTTAGAGAGAAATGGAGGAACTGGAAAACGTATACAGACGCGTAAAGTTACGGGTATTATATTCGTAAGCAGACCTCGCTCAGACACGTTGAACGGTTATTTAATAAAAAGTTTTCTGCTGGAGCTCTGTACACCGTTCGGTGGCCTACTCAGGTTTCCTGTGACGAGGCAGCGCATCCATCTCTCAATCAGAGAAATCCGGAAGCGGAACATCTTTGTTGGCGGAGAGGGTTGAAAGAGGAATGGGGGGAGTAGGGGGTGTGCTGTTGATACTGGAGGCGGGGAAGGGGTGTGAGAGAGGGAAGGGGGGCGTGAGTACACAGGCCGCTTTCACGCGCGGCCACTTGTTTAAGACCGCACATCCGGCGCTGACAAAGTGCCAGGAGATGAGGCTTGGTCGCGGATGTCCTTTGTGGGGGCGATGGTGGGGAGGTAGGATTATTGGCAAGGAGCAAGGCTGTGAGGGAGAGGATCCAGGGCACTACTGACACAGGATCTAGAGCTCGCGTATTTCTTCCCCCCAACGGCAGCGCCAAACAACGGACATTAAAAAACCGACGCCTAGCTCGGCAGCTGATGTACCGACCACCGCAGTACTTTTGTTGCACAACTGTAGCGCAGAAAGTGTAGAGGGGGGGAGGGTGGAGAAAGCGGTTTAGGCGCGTGCATGTGTCTTCCCACCAGTGATGGATGTTGAAATGCTGCACGATATGCTGAAACTTTGTGATTGCTGTACACTGTGGTTGCACGCAGCAGGAACCAGTAAAGACCGCGGAGCCAGTGAAACTGAAAGTATTGCTATTAGTATGAGAATCAATTTTTTTACGTAGAGGGGAGGATAACTACAGGGAATTGTAACATTTTATTCCTCGGCTCATGGGGGAAAGTGATTTCTCTCTCTACCTGATGAAGATCGTCAAGGAGATGAGTAACAAAAATCAAAAATGAGTTTTATTTAAATTTTTCTGTATCCTGGTTAAACTTGTGCTGATATCTTTGTTGGATTACCTTTTATTGCCTACCATAATTTGTACTGGTATAAAANTATCCTGGTTAAACTTGTGCTGATATCTTTGTTGGATTACCTTTTATTGCCTACCATAATTTGTACTGGTATAAAACATATAATTATAAATAGCTCATACTCACTGGATTTGCATCTTTGGTTACGAATATTTTTATGTAATATATGTATTCCCAATATTATTGAGTTAGGTATCATATACAACTGGTCATAAACTTAAAACTTTACGTACGATGTGCGTAACTTTTAATTATAGCATAGTGTTTTATTTTTGCCCAATCTCTCGAGTTCACTTAAATAAAGAAAAGAACCCTTCCTAGTCAAGAAACAGTTTAATTCCCGTCCAGATTGTGACCAGTTAGGAGCAAGTTGCAAGAAATCGGTTAACCACGCAGTGAGGCGTAGTATGCAGAATTGCTGTTTATTGGCGTATCATATAAGGAACAATACGAGACGCAAGCATACTTTCTAACAGTTTGCANGCTGATGTACCGACCACCGCAGTACTTTTGTTGCACAACTGTAGCGCAGAAAGTGTAGAGGGGGGGAGGGTGGAGAAAGCGGTTTAGGCGCGTGCATGTGTCTTCCCACCAGTGATGGATGTTGAAATGCTGCACGATATGCTGAAACTTTGTGATTGCTGTACACTGTGGTTGCACGCAGCAGGAACCAGTAAAGACCGCGGAGCCAGTGAAACTGAAAGTATTGCTATTAGTATGAGAATCAATTTTTTTACGTAGAGGGGAGGATAACTACAGGGAATTGTAACATTTTATTCCTCGGCTCATGGGGGAAAGTGATTTCTCTCTCTACCTGATGAAGATCGTCAAGGAGATGAGTAACAAAAATCAAAAATGAGTTTTATTTAAATTTTTCTGTATCCTGGTTAAACTTGTGCTGATATCTTTGTTGGATTACCTTTTATTGCCTACCATAATTTGTACTGGTATAAAATATATAATTATAAATAACTCATACTCACTGGATTTGCATCTTTGGTTTCGAATATTTTTATGTAATATATGTATTCCCAATATTATTGAGTTAGGTATCATATACAACTGGTAATAAACTTAAAACTTTACGTACGATGTGCGTAACTTTTAATTATAGCATAGTGTTTTATTTTGCCCAATCTCTCGAGTTCACTTAAATAAAGAAAAGAACCCTTCCCCCCTTCCTAGTCAAGAAACAGTTTAATTCCCATCCAGATTGTGACCAGTTAGGAGCAAGTTGCAAGAAATCTATTAAACACGCGCTGAGGCGTAATATGCAGAATTGCTGTTTATTGGCGTATCATATAAGGAACAATACGAGACGCAAGCATACTTTCTAACAGTTTGCATTTCGCAACTGCTGCCAAAAGTCTTGGTCGTGTTTAAAGACCAGCAAATTTCGAGAAATCATTAAGTGACGGGGTAGATAAGTCCTCCAGCACTTTAATTTATTGTGTTTCTTTCATAGCTAGATCACAGCTACCTTGACACACCCTGGATGATACTGACTCAGTGACAAACAGGAAGTCACAGTGAGCCAATCACGTACAGTCTGGTTCGTGTAAAGAAGGCTCCTCACCGAGAAGGTATCCAGACAAACCGACTTTGGCTCGACCACAGACGCTGTGTTGAACCACAGAGTACTTAACATTTTCATGCCTATTGCAGACAATTGTCTGCATGTTGCACAGGAGGGTAGTATTTGACCAGTCCTGTACACTGCGTGGCTGAGTGCCCAATGATCTTTCCCCTGCAGATAACTCATTCGTAAACCATGCTGGAGCTCAACGTTATGATTGGCTCATGTCACTGACCACCTAACACAAACTCTACAGCTTATTGGTTGTGACAACGAAACAAGTTATTTGCCAGCTTAAGTACAGCACGCATCAAAAGGGTTAAGAACACAGAGGGGAAACGGCCGCACACATCGCGAAATCCAGCTGCAAACGCCAGCAAATTGGCGTCACTGGCCAGAAAACACATCGGAACGTCATATGGCAATCGGCGCTTGGTTACCCGCCAGCAGCCCAGCCAATAGGGAATCTTCCGCAGCACCCAGCAGCCAATCAGAGGCAAGATTTGCTTCCAGACCCTCGCAAAATCAGCTTGTATCAAAGCAACTACAATGACATTTAACTCATAAGTGATATTTCGCGAAAAGATTTCAAGACAAGATACAGTCCAAAGCACTGTTGGGTCGTCTAGCTTCTTTGATTGGCTAAACAATGTTCTGGCCCGTGTTAACCGTATGCGCACGAATTACGAAGGTTCAGTGATGGAGTTACTTAGTTCTGATTGGCTTGGTCAAAGACGGACACGGTACCAGCGGCCAATGGAGGTATAACAACTGCTGATGTGTGTTTATAGTAGTGAAGTCTACTGTGTGCTCCAATTTTTACGCGAAAAGTCACTGGCCCTATCTATAGTCCATTCTCGGTTACTTCAGACATTTCCGAAGCCCTGCTGAGGTTCTTTTTTCAGACTATTCCTCCGCCTCAAACAAACAAGGCTTAACAAAGTCTAGAAAATTACACCAAAGGGACAACGCACCGCATTCGTGCGCACTCCGTGTAAGAATATTTTTCATAAGAACTATTTCTTACTATGCATTACCAACTCACCTATTTTCCCACTGTTTTGATACGTACTGATTATAAATGGAACATTATAATTAATAAACAAATGTTTCTAAAAGTTCAATATAGCCAAAAAAAAACGATACCTTTATGTTAAGAGAATAATCAAACGCTTGTGATATGACATATTTTGAAAACAACGAAACACGTTGCACGTGGGGTGATTCCTCAAAGGTTTGATTCAAACAGCGTGAAGAAACCGCGAGTAGACTATAGTACGCGGGTTTGCTTCGTAGCGACAGTCCGTATTGTTATATATCTTGCCGTACTTGCGTCGCGGTTGTCATTGTCGTGCGCGATCTCAAGGGCCGGACTTAGAGACCCAGGGCCCCTAGGCAATTACAGAGTCCGGGCCCCCTTTTTGGTAATTTAACAAAATAACCTATTTCATTTTATATTTGATTTACGTTTTTTTAGTTTAGAAAATAGACAAGACAAGCAGGCCTAGACGTATAATAATAAAACACCAAATATATAATTTTTACTCATTATTTTTATTATTTTCAAACATAGGAAACATACGAAATGTTCCTAATTATATGTGTTGCGCACGCGACGAACTTTTTTCCCGGCGAAAGAATTGATAACCTCAGTATAGTTAAGGGCAGCGATATTCCGCGAAAAGATTTCCAGACAAGATACGGTCCAAAGTACTGCAGGGTCTTCCAACTTCTTTGATTGGCTAAAAAATGTTTTGATCCGTGTTAACCGTTTGCCCACGAATCACGAAGGTTCAGTGTCGGAGTTACTCAGTTCTGAGTGGCTTGGCCAAAGACGGACACAGCACCAGCAGCGAATGGAGGTATAACAACAGATGAGGTGTGTATATAGTATTGAAGTCTACTGTGTGGTCCGATTTTTACGCGAAAAGTCACTGGCCCTAGGTATAGTCAACTGATTGCATTATTTGTGACTCAATGAACAATATAGAGAGTGAATTAATTCTCTCCTCTTCTGTGGTAGATCTTAAGTAGTTCTTTAGCTATCTTTAGCGCTGAAAATGAAAACTGTTTGTCCCCTTCCACCCCCTCCCCCCTCCCGCCACTAGGCTAGTGCCCTAGGCAGGTGCCTTGTTCGCCTGGGCGGAAGTCCGGCACTGGCGATCTCCAAAGCACAGCACGTGCGGGTCCATGCCTAGGGACGAGCGAGAAGAGGAGCCAGCTAGGAGAGTGTGTGTTGGTATGCGTGAGGCAGGAGCAGCGCGGGGTCAACTGGGCAGTTGACCTGGCTCTTCTCTAGTCGCGCGTCCTCGTCTCTTGCGACGCAGGCCGCCAACTACCGCGCAAATGATCCTGCTGCCGAGCTTCAGATCCGCCTTCACCAGCTTCACCACGTCCTAAAATTATAATCCTTTTGAAGACTTCTGCACGACGCGACGATGAAAAAAAACATTCATTTCACTCTGTAAGTTTGCTGCTCACAACGGTTTTCTCTAAACATTGTAGTAATTTTTTTTTTTTTTTTTTTTTTTTTTTTTTTTTTTTTTTTTTTTNTTTTTTTTTTTTTTTTTGCAATATTACCTTTCTTCACGGCATGGAAATAAACCTGCTTTGAACTGCTTCTGTTCGTGGTAAGGAAAAACTTCTTCGTACCGAAGGTAACAACGGTTCAAAGATGTTAAAGGTCTTTTGTCTTTTGTCGTGCCAGCGCGAACATTCGTAAACCAATACATTCAGCAGTTATAGGCAGGGGCGCCTGATTTCGCGAAAAAGATTTCAGGAGATGTTAGTTGTGTTCCAACTTACATTGGTTCAGAACCACTTTCGTGATTGGATCGTTCTAATTGTTAATCTGTTAGAAAATTCTGTACATTTACGGAAACTTTTACGGAGATGTAGGGTTATTTTACGGAAAGGCACTTCGTAATGACGAATAACGAAAATGAGCTCCGTAAATATAAAATACGAAAGCTCTTTGTATTCTTATGGCTTCGATTTTGATACACGAACAATGCAGATGATACCTGAGGCGTATAAAATTCCATTATCACAATACTACTTCGTGTAAAATAGTAGCAGGTGAGTGTGAATCACTCGTGGAGTACCAGTTCGTTGATTCTTGTTCAAATTCCGCTACAGGACAAAACCTTATGTATACACAGTGAAACACGCACATAGAGAAAATAAAACAATATATTCGTAACCTAGTTTTATAAACCGCAAATATAGCAAGCGCTCTAACACGACTTTAAACTAAGACAGGCGCGTTCGTCACGTTCATATAAAATCAATATTTACAACATTACTTCCTGTAAAAGCGCAGTAGGTGAGTGAATAACGATTTGGGCTGGCAATTATTTTTTTTTCAGAGTTAAAATCCCGCCACCCGACAAACTTTTTACAGTCGCTTTTATACACCGTGAGTCACCTACATATCGAAAGTAAAAATAGTTTTCTTCCTCTTTTTAATAAAGAGCAGATTATAAAAACAAACTTGCAAGTTTGTGAACACGAGGATTAATGCGAAATTTACGGAGAGAAAGTTATTGAAAAAAAAACGAAGAAACCGTAATTTAACGCAGTTGTCTGGATAATTTGTAACCGGTATTTTCCGTAATGTAACGGACAATTTTTCTAACAGTGAACGCGTCTTATCTGTCTGCCCACGAATCACGCACAGTTGTTATCGGAGAACTTAATTCTGATGGGCTCACTCATGTAACAGTCATGAGGGCAATAGTCAAAATGAAGACTGCAAGTGTGCAAATAGGATATTGAAGTCTAGCCTACACGTTAATCTTTTCGATAAAAACAGGTCGCCCTAGTTATAGGCTGTTCACGGAAAAAGGGAGCACGTTTGATGCTCTAGTTACTTTTCCTTTGAGTCATTTTTTTATCCTTCAACCACCTTTCTAGAATAAATATGACCATGTCAGTAAGAAACATAGTATATATATATATNTCATTTTTTTATCCTTCAACCACCTTTCTAGAATAAATATGACCATGTCAGTAAGAAACATAGTATATATATATATATCCTCCCTCGCACTCGGAAGTTAATGTCTAAGGCAAAAATGAAATATATTTATTGACTATAATTNTATATATATATATCCTCCCTCGCACTCGGAAGTTAATGTCTAAGGCAAAAATGAAATATATTTATTGACTATAATTTCAAATGAAAGGGCTTTTGGATAGTGCTCACTTTACCGTGAACAGAGTATACGAAACTGCAACTGAGCGTATGTGCAGTCCTCGTGCAGATGTTTAATGTAATTCTGAAGAGAAGCGATTCTCCAAATATTACTAACCTAAATTCCTCCCAAGAGGTGGCATTTTCGGGCAATATTTCTACCTGACTTTGCGGAACGCAATATGACGTAGTGGTCGTTTGGTGGAGGGCGTTGGGCTAATAACATGAGGACTTGGGTTCGAGTCTCGTAGTTATCGTGGTCAATATTTTTTTTAGTGAATATGTATTTGAAATATTGGTTAATTATATCTTATTTCCTAATCACGGTTGTTTTTCGGAACGAAAAGATTTCTTTACAGTGTAACTGACGTTTACAAAAAGACGTCTGCTGAACTTTTGTAACGCCAACACACATATTTTATCCATGCTTTTATTGGTATTAATTAGAAATTAATTATTTTAATTTATAGATAAAATATTTTAGTGAAAGTTCAATTTAACCAAAAATAAGGTACTTTTATGTTAACATGTGTATAAAAATATTGTGATGCGTTTTATATTTACAACACAGCCAAGCACGTCATACATGAGGTGTTTTTTCAAAGGTTTGATTCAAAAAGTGTAAAGAAACCGTAAATACAATATACGCCGTCATTACACTTGTACATACGATAACAAACCATCGTATAATTTGAAATATTTTTATTCTATAAGTAACAAAATTGCATAATAAAATTCTATGCGAAATAAGTACTGCAAGACATCAATTGCATTTCCATATTATCAAAAATTTCCTTCGTGTATTTCTTTTTCTCTAGTTCTGGCTTCATATGCATCACCCTGACATTTTATCGAATTTTATTACCGCTGTCTCTTTCTCCGATACCACTATTCATTTCGTTTTATCTGACCCATTTTTTCTTCATTTCTACCGTCTGGTGATTCCTTCGCGCCACCTCGTGTTCGCTGAAATGGTATCAACCCGACTATTTGTTACGCCACTTTAAGAAGCTCTCCTGTAATTTACTTTCCATTCCATAGCAGTAAGTGGCACTGATGGCGTGCCTGATGGTTCACTAAGCATGTTCCATTTTCCCTACAAAATCGATATGACATGATTCATGAGATACGACGAGTGTACGTGTGTACGCTTTGAGTAATGTGTAGATGTCTTTTACAAAAACATATGCTGTTATTTTAAGAAACGTGTTTTGGAGTTGGTTTGACGACAATTTATATAAGTACGCGTAGTTATAAACCGACTGGACTCATATCACTCTGACACACTGCATTACAACCAAAAGATGCCATTGGATTGCAGTAATAATTTAATTGTTCTTCCATGCTTGTTGGCTACAAAATATATCTGAGGAAATCACTGTGCATCTGAAGTATATCATTTTTAAGAAACTTAACAATGCAAAGTAGACAAAAAATAATAATAACNGGAAATCACTGTGCATCTGAAGTATATCATTTTTAAGAAACTTAACAATGCAAAGTAGACAAAAAATAATAATAATACAAAGTCCTAATTACCAAGTGATGTTAGAGAAAAAAGAGACTCTTAGACGAGAAGGCCAAAAACGCGACTAGAAAAAAAATAAAGAAACAACAAAAAGCTAAATAAAATAAAAAATCAATACAGGATACGGTGGTTTATAGCCAGAAAAGTTGACTGTTTGCTAGAATGCAACATACTATACACAGGTCAGACAGTTTTCTTTCGTTATTGGCTGTCACGCATGTATGAAGCTACTATTATAGTCCATGCACGTTTACTTCACACTTTTCTGAGGCCTTGCTAAAGGTCTACTTCCGGTATATTCCTCCGCCTCGTGAAAAAAAAGCTTAACTAAGTGTATAAAATTACACCAAAGGACAACGCACCAAATTCTTGCGCACAAAGTTGTAACAATATTTTACGTGAAAACTATTTCTTACTTAGCGCTACCAACACACGTGTTTTCTCACTGTTTTTATTCATATTTATTATAATTGAAATATTATAATATATAAATAAAACATAGGTAAAATTTTATTTTATCGAAAAATTAAGATACTTTTATGTTAACAGAGGTATAAAACAATCATGATGCATGTCATATTTAGGACATAACTAAACACGTCATACATGGGTGATTTTTCAAAGGTTTGATTCAAAAAGTTTGAAGAAACCGCGAATAGACTATACCCATTTCATTAGGGCAGTGACGATTGTCATACTTTAAAACTTAACGTTTGTGATTAGTCTGCAAAGAACTTAAACGATTCAAATACTTGTTCATCCAGTCATTTATATATATACTAGCTACAATGTTATTGCAAATAAGTTGGATTTTTTTTTTTTTTTTTTTTTTTTTATTATTTTTCAGTGTCTCTACAATAATATACGAAAACTAATTCCACCTATCTTGGTGTTTGGATCAAAACACGAGTCAAACGTACGCAGGGGAACCAATAGCGGCTATACAAACAAAAACACTGATACATACAACACAGGAAAAACTAAGAATCAAAAAAGTAAGTTCTAGAGTTATGATTAGAGATAGGTGTTTTTCGCGAAAATATTTGTGGCCATGTTAGACTTCAATATCATATGTTCAGAACCACAACTTCCTTTGGTTGTTAGCCGCGTGTCTACGTGCGAAGACATGTTCTTATTTGACAGAGCCAATCAGAATAAAGTACTTCGATACTGAGCATCTATGGTTCACGGACACACACTTCTTGAGGTACGTGACATTTAAAATCATCCAACCACGAAAGTGCATATGAGCAAAAGTGTTTTGGAGTACAACTGGTCTTAAAATCTTTTCGCGAAAAACACCTCTCTCTAACAATAGTCAATGAGACACGAGGCCTGTTCCAGAGCCTCGCCCAGCCAATCAGCGAATGAGTACGCACACGCTTTAAAAAAAACTGTCACGCCATTTTTTCTCTGTGTACCAATCTGTTCTGTGTCAACGGTTTTATCAGATACCTCAATTCGAGATCTGAGTAACAACTACTAATACAGCCCTTATACATAGGGACACCCGAACTCCTCAAAAAAAAAATATCCGCACATGCCAGATTTCAATACCCTACGAGCGTACCAGCAGTTTCATTTTGCTTACTGGCGGCATCTGTATGCGAGAAGACATTTTCTTAGTTCACTGGCCAATCAGAATTAAGTTACTCCAATACTGTAAGTCTCTGATTCGTGGGCAGACACATAAGACGCGTAACATCTAGATCACCCAATCTCAAAAGTGGATCTGAGCTACAGTGTTATGAAATACAACTGGTCGTGAAATATTTTCGCGAAATTCGGGTGTCCATACATCATTACTAGTTATATGTAATTTATGTCAAATGTATGACTCATTATTCGAAATTTTTTTTAACAGCTACCTCCACCGGTCAAAAATGTAACGGCGTAAACGGTAATGCGTTAGTCTAGGTTGCGAGGTCTCGGGTTCAAATACTAAATTAAGTCATGTATGTGTGTTAGTTTTAAATTTAGTGTTCATATAAGTATAAAAATTAAGACGTGTCTTAAATGCTTCCAGAGATAAAGAGAGATCAAAGAAAATGGCGATTTAAAAAGATAACCATTTATAGAAACGTTAATTGGAGCAGACGTTTCAACCAACAACAAAGCTTAAACGCTTTTCCAGAAAGAATACAAGAGTGATTGCTTTAAAAGATCGAAAATGCGTCAATACCATTAACACTTTCAACACTCAGCGAAATTACGTAGCAAAATAACAGTTTGCAACAGGATAGATGCGAAATATCTATATGTATCTGTTGAGCTAAACATATCATCGACGCTAGGTATTTCTTTCACCATATGTTCTGTTCACTTGTTTGCAGAAATCTCATCAGATGCTATGCTCAAGGCCGTGGCCCTCTTTGTGTCAACCTATAACTACAGAGATCCGAATTAATAGTGTTTATCAATCTATCGAGCCCACTGATGTAATTTATGTTTAAGCGAGGTTTTTCAAAAATGTTAAATTTTTTTAAAGCTCAGTATTTAATATTATGCTTTTTTCTTTCCAGAGTTCGGAATATAATTGACTATGTGCATGTATAATATTTTAAAAGTCAGGTGATATTAATAAACATTTGCCCGTATTTCATACGGGCACCATGTTTGAAAGTGTGAACAACAGATGAGTAATAGGTTTCGATTGAGAAGGATGGAAAGAGAAAGTTGGACGCATATTGGATTAATATAATTTTTTGCAATTACTTATGTTTTAGATTAATTTTTGAAAATTTAAATTTGTTAGGGCAGGCCTACAGAACATCAACTACATTTCACAGACAATAACCATTTGACTTCTTGCCCTTCCATGGTTTCTGTAGTCATTCACAGAAGGTAATAAGTAATTAATTTCAATTTATCCGACGAAGTAAACAAATAAATGTACTCTATTTATATCGCAGTCATTCGGTCGTCTTAGCGGTGTGCCTTTTCAAAGAAGATATTCCAATGTTGAACACTGAATACATTGCTTGGCTCTAAAGCCCGGAATGATTTATCTCTCTCTCTCTCTCTCTCTCTCTCTCTCCCCTTAACCCTTCAAGGACTGCACAAATTAATCGTTACTGAGGACAAAATTGAAGTGAGTTGCCTATATTCTCTACATCAGCAATATCAGTTGTGCTGGTCTCTGTATTTGCACATACCATCCTCCTATTGGTCCAGACTACACCGGGCATGCTCGCCGTGCCCTGCAATGTTTATTATTGGCTGGCCGTCGAACCAATGAAGTCGCGAATCGATTGTGTGGCAATTAATGTGTCGCGACGGAGTTAACACGTTTTACAATCCCATCGTGTTCATGCGAGAAATTATTAGAAAGAACAGTTTCATTCTCACGACATGAAAATGTTGACAAGTTGTAATTGTTTTAATTTCATTCCGATATTGTCCCAGTGAATCACTAAAGCAATAAAAGTGTTAGTTTTGTCTCCAGCAGCAAAGAAATTTCCAAACAGGTGCATANTTACCGTCCCTGAATAAGTAACCCACGTGGGGGATGTGGGGCGGAGATGAATTTGCCAGGGGAACACGGAACGTAGCTCTTCCCGGCGCCGACACCGGCCGCTGTGCTCGTACGTACGGCCATTAATTTCGGATGAGACCTGCAGCGAAGTTACGGCCGCCTTGTGTTCTTCCAAGTATTAGTGTTTCCCGGGCTATCAGCCCGCAAGCGTAAAATTTCCAACAACGGCGTTTTCCCGCTCTACACTGACACATAATACATCACAGCATACAACAGAAGGGTTACACACGTCGTTATTGAAACTGGCGATAAACTGACCTTAACCCGCTCAGTCCGAAGTTAGTTCCCGAGCTCAAGTAGGTGCCGCGGTGGTGTAGCGGTCAGACCACTCGCCTCCCATCTAGGAGAAAAGGGGTTCGATTCCCGGCGGGGTCACGTACCCTGATTTTCAGCATTTGGGAATCGTGCATGACGATGCCGCAGGTCGGCGGGGTTTTTTTTCGGGGATCTCCCGTTTCCCCCGTCCCTTGCGTTCCGGCGCTGCTCCGCATCCACCTCGCTTCACCCTCGTCGGCTCTCGAGACCTCTATGTTAAGAGCGGCGCAAATCTCTCCACTCCTTGAGCTCGCGTCTTGCAATCGTTTAAGTCTTAGATGAGGGGCGCCGCATTCGTTGGACGTGAAACTCGCAGCCAGTAAACGACGTACTGCTTGTTCGTTGATGCCAGCACTGACCATTAGCAAGTAAGATGTGCAGAAACATTAACTAATCATATTTTTCACTGGAAAAGAGCTTAAAAGGCCTGTCACTGATTCCTAGGGGCAGTGATATTTCGCGAAAAGATTTCGAGACAAGATACAGTCCAAAGCACTGTAGTGTCGTCTAGTTTCTTTGATTGGCTAACAAATGTTCTGGCCAGTGTTAACCGTTTGGGCACGAATCACGAAGGTTCAGTGTCGGAAATACTTAGTCCTGAGTGGCTTAGTCAAAGACGGACACGGAACCCGCAGCCAATGGAGGTATAACAACAGCTGAGGTGTGTATATAGTATTGAAGTCTACTGTGTGCTCCGATTTTTACGCGAAAAGTCACTGGCCCTACTGATTCCTTGTTATGTACAGTGCCAGTCATATATATCCTTAATGTGAAGCACGTCCTCGAACATGGGCACAGGGGCTGATTGGGTCCTCGACAAAAGAACGCGATAATTCCATTTGTAGTTTTCAATGTGTAAAATCTTTTGTTGCCAGCACAATGTGTAACCAGTAACGTGAGAACAGAGAGTATTAAAGGCTGTTCTCGGTAAAATAAGCACTTTTGAAATCAACATTTGAAAAAATGTCACTCCCCCCTACCTGCATATATTTTAACGGGCACGCAGTGACTATCATCCGCCCAGTAAAGTTGGCAACGACGGCCGGAGGGAAAGTAGTTCAATGTCTTGACGTTGAATTAATAGTGTTAGGTAACCAATTGTGAACACCGAAAATAGTTATTTTACTTTTTTTTTTTTTTAATCCATATAAATGTAATAATTAGTACATTTGTAAAATATTCACTTTTTTTAATAATTTCATAAGTTCACTTGATTGACGCATGAATAAAGTGGCCAACCACTTGCAAATGACAATTTCACATATGGCGGAATAGTACATACACAATTTGCATACAAGTAGATCTTAAGCAGGGCTTTCAAAAGTGCTCAGTTCACCGTGAACAGCCTAAACAATTACTGATACCGCAAACTCTAGCTGCACAAGCCAGCAAAATGGCGTCACCGGCCAGCAGAACGTTGGAACGCCGTACGTTAATCAGCGCGTAGTAACCCACTCGCCAGCCGGCAGCCTAGCCAATAGGAAACATTTCGCAGCAGGCAGTAGCCAATAAGCCACAAGGTTCGTCCCCAGAGCCTCGCGCAGCGAACCAGATGATGGGTACGCCAACATCAAAGGAACAGGCGCACCATTTCGTCTCTGTGTACTTATCTACTCTGTGTCTACGTTACGGCCACAATTATGAGTACGCACGTAAAAATGGGGGAGGGGGGACGATATAAATGCTGCAACCTCTCCCCTTCCTATAATTTTACGCTTCAATGCTATCAATAAAATGGCGTGCAATCACTAGAGACCTGAAGAATTCGCGGATTCATTTTCGGACAAGCTAGGATTCAAAACACGTGCGTTCATATAACATTAGCCATTGGTCCACACGGTGTTTGACACCTCCTGGAGAACGCTGGTTCAATTGTCGCCTACCACTGTGACAGCAGACAACCAATGCGCAGTTGATATCAGCATACTTGTACATAAGACTGTAGAGTCTAGCCTGCAGGTCACTGAACTCGCGAATTTTTCAGGTCTATAGCAATTACACACACGCAAACGAATATGCTTATCAGTATTGAAACTGTGTACCAGCTCCCTCCACCATTTTTCTTCCCAAACCTGGAATTCTCACGAAACAGTTATATATAGAGTCGACATACATGCTCAAAATCAGCCCCCGCTTTTTCCTCCAGAAAAAAATTCCATTCCGGATGTGCCTCTGGCGACGGAGGAAAAGGAGCATCCACGACGGACGGCTGTCACAGTGCAGTTGTTGGCAGTTAACACATCCTCTCCTAGGAAACCGCCCGTAATAGACGCCTGCCAGAAGAGTGCTGCGGG